>OZ012703.1:89598141-89733522 GCA_963942595.1 Cylloceria caligata | reverse complement strand
TATAGCGCAGCCAGAGTTACCGTACTATCCTCTTCCTGCCTCAACCTCGCCATATTGCTACTACACAGGCACTAGTAACAAAACACGTTGATAATAAACGCACCATATTCCACGCCACCTCTATTTCACGTATGCTAGACTATTACAACACCAATCACCCTGTATGTGAGTATGTTTTGTGCAAAAGCCGAAACGCGCCGCAGATATGAAACCAGCATGGCGGATGCTTACAAATAGTTGCAGGGCGGTGTATGCGATCCCTCCTCTCCTCAGCCCCCCGACGACTAGCCACGCATCAACAGGGCTTTTAACACCGTCTCCCTCGTTTCTAGATTTTCTCACTCGCTCGCGACTCCAGACTCGCGCGATGCATCTATGTAACCTTTTGTAATCGCAAGGGAGACCAAAGGGATTTCGAGGTGGAGCGAAATCGGAGCTCCGGTTTAGCAGAATGGAAGGAAGGGTGATGGTACCAACAATCCGGAATCGCACATCAAACACTCGTGAGCATATTTTAATTATTTAATGTTTTTGGGCGTGTTGCTTCGAGAGTTGACTAAAGATTTGTGAATTCTTAAGTGAAATACTGAAATCCCGTTGTTGAAGAGGTTTTCGATGGACCCTCGAGGATTTTCATCGTCCGCGACGGTCGCCGCGACGAGCAAGAGCGAGAAACACCCGGTGAGGTGACTTCGCGAGAGCGCAGAACGAACGCGGTACCCCCCCCCCCCCCCCTAACCCCCGCAGGGGGGCTGAGATCAATATCTCAACGTTGAGGCAGCGTGGGCGGGAATAATATGCCGTACAAGCTCCGCCCAGAGTTTCGGGAACAACCAATGGCGATTTGTGATTCTATCCTTCGGTCGGGACTAGGGTACGAAGGGTCCTGGAAAATGAGGCGGGGCCTGCTATCTCCGCTGCACCAGGGTACGGGAGAGCAAGAGAGAGAGAGAAAGCCGACGAATACATCGAGAAGGGTAGGGGAGAAACAGGGAAGTGGTGGCAGTGGCGACGGCACGTCAACCCCGATCCGTTGCTCGTAAATCATGACCAGTCGTTCGCTTGTCGCGTATCGAACCATCACGCGCATCAGGTGTCAGATAATACGCGCTCGAAACCATTTTTTCAGACTCCGATAAAGTGAATTGCGGTATAAATTTGTGAGTTACTCGGTTACATTTTCAATAAACTCCGAGTGTCGAGCGTAAAGACATCGGACGATAAATATTTTAATGAGTAATTTACCAAAGTTTATGTGAAGAGAACGACGTGAGAGTGAAGTAAAAATCAAAGAACTCGAGTTATAGGTGAAAAATCCTACCAAAGTAAAAAATAAACATAAAAATAAATTGTAGAGAATTTATTGCAGAAGAAGAAGTGTAGGAAAAACGGTCTAAAGATTGAAGGCCTAGTTATGTGCAGCAATGAGAGTCCGCCGCCTGCCAAGGAGCCATTGGCCGTCGGGCTCGGAGTCGGCAATCCAATGGCGGGTTTCCTGCCGGGTCTTGAGCACTATCGTCTTCAGCTTTATCATTACGCAATGGCGGAACGTTTGCGTTTGGCTCAGCAATTGCATTCCCAACATCCCGGTGGTGTCGGAGGTCATCCTACATCCGGTGGTCCGACATCCCATCTAGGGATGTCACCTGGATTTCCAGCTCCTTTGCCACTGTATCCTACCGCGGCTGCCGCCGCCGCTGCCGCTGGATATCCCAGCAGACTAGCGCTTTCCATGGCTCTGCTGCATCCTCATCATCAGAGAATACCTGAGGAACCAAAACCTCAGCATAGTTACATCGGGCTCATTGCTATGGCCATATTATCGTCCCCGGAGAAGAAATTAGTGCTCTCCGATATCTATCAACATATACTGGAGCACTATCCTTACTTCAGAACCCGCGGGCCGGGCTGGAGAAACTCCATCAGGCACAATTTGTCGTTGAACGACTGTTTCGTAAAATCGGGACGCAGTGCCAATGGTAAAGGCCATTATTGGGCTATACATCCAGCCAATTTGGAGGATTTTCGTCGGGGTGATTTTCGGAGACGCAAGGCTCAGAGAAAAGTCAGAAGACACATGGGACTTGCCGTTGACGAGGAACCGGATAGTCCGAGTCCACCGCCACTTCCGGCTACTCCACCACCACCAGCCGCACTGGTACGTTATTTTTTCACATGGACACTTTTTTAATTGATAATGAGATTATCAAAAATGTTGAGATTCTCCTGCGAAAGTCATAAAGATGATTTGGATTTAAAATAACGGATAACGCTCAATATATATTTCATTACCTCCAAGAAACTGGAGAACAAAATTCGAAATGGCTCAATTTAATCACAGTTACTGATGTCAAACTCAGCAACTAGATAATTTGAGTCTCACACTTGATATTTGAAATATCACAAAACCATTTGTTTATGTAACAATCGAATTTGAATGAAAAAGTACATTAATTATTTTCAATTTTTCATTTAACTGTCTTAATAATTTAGACTCTCAATCAGAAAATCGAATCAGCATTTACTTTGTGTTCAAGATCCAATCGCACAGATTAGTAAAGAAATTATATTTTTTAATCGTACTAACAACACACAACAGTTTCTACATTTAAATCTTACGAAGAAAATGTATTACCCAAGTGAAAAATCTGTAGCGTTACATCCGGCGTGAATCAGGCTCTGCCTAAAGCTCTGTTAAGAACTACATCTTATCAGGCAGGGTCTTGACAGTATCTGATTCGCACCGGATGTAACGCTACAGATTTTCTACTCGAGTAGAAGCGCCAAAAAAATTGAATAAAATGAATTTAATGATTAAGAATAAAATTCTTGAATTTCTAACCTTTTGTTGAAAAATTAAGATAATTTGATGAATAGTCTTTTTTCTCGTACGAAAAAGAAAAAACTAGGAGCGACAAAACGTTAAATTAACAATTGTACAGTTTATTAACAATTAAATAATAAAATTGTAATACAGTTTGGTGTGAGCACCATTTTATTTTACGTGAGGAAAGGAAAACTTTTATTATCAAAAGGCTGTAATTTATTATTTAAATAGTTAGAAACACAGAGATTCAATGATATGCCAGTCGGTCGACGAAAAACAATAAAAACATTTGCTAAAATTACGGTAACTTAACCATCTCTACAGATAGGTCCCCCGGTAGCATCGCAACCGATCACGGGTATCTGGAGTCCTCATCACCATCATCCGCAGCAACTGACTCAGCAACAGAACCATCATCATCAGCACCACCATCACCATCATGGGCAGCATCATCAGCTACAGAGTCAGTCGTTGCGCAGATCGTCGTTCCAACCATCGAGAAAGCGTCAGTTCGACGTGGCATCTTTGCTCGCACCGGACGATCACCAGCACATTGACACGACCGAAAGTATGATCGGGCGATCGGTCAAATCGAGGAGATTCAGCTGCAGCGAGGACGAGCACGATTTGCTGCCAGAGCCGGAGGTCGATCAGGACGAGGAAGACGTCGACGTCGACGTAGACGTGGATGTCGTCGCCGAGACGAATCCGATGCCTTCGCCTGGAACCCCCTCTGCTAGTCCCGATTCAAAAATTACCTCGTCGACGAACCACTGCGAGTGGAACAACTCGCTGCCAGGGCTTCGGGTCGGCACTGGTGCACAACCATTATCAGCAATTTATCTACAAAATCATCTTCACGTGCGGAATTATTATGTGCAGGCGAACGCTGGTTCTGGTTCCAGCGTTTAAGAATATTAATCGGTTCGCCAAAAAGAAAAATATGTAATAAGAAACGGATGAATCTAAGCGACGGACCAAATCAAGACAGAGCAAAAGAAAAGAGATGGAGCGGGAGAGAGAGAGAGAAGAGAAAGAGTTACAAAAACTATTATAATTATTACGTGGAATAATCAGTAATCTTGTAAATACGTGGAGGATGATGGAAAGACGAGAGTTCTCTCGTCGAGTCTCTCGTCCGATGTTCAAAGTGTAATATATTAGTTGTATAATTAAAAACGAGACAAACGACACATCATGTTTTAGAAAACCAATGTATAAGAAAAAAAATTGAATATATATATATAATTAATGGTATTTAATTATATATAATGTATAACACACGTGATTCAATACACCGTTGGGATCCCCGTGGCTCCGGAATTCCCGTGTGACTGCGTCCTATAACGTATGTATGTATCTGATGTACCTAAGCCGTCTTCTATCCCTTCTTTTATTAGCTAGGGACATGTAATTGGGCAAATTCGCTGTAAACAAATAAATAAAAAATCGTGAAATTTTCAATAAAATATCAATTTAGCAAAACGAACGATTCGTTTACATATTTCGTCAAATAAACAAATATTTTATTAAAAATTTCAATATATTTTGTTTGTTTGTTTGTTAATTTTCAGTGATTGATCGCCAACAGTCATCTATATTGTTACTTAAAAATTATGTTTCTGCGATTAAACATGGGTGATTAATTTGAATTATTCGAGAATTTAATAAAAATTTCACTCCCACAAAGTGATCGATTCTTCAACATTCTTCTCATTTATTTCCCAATGATTTATTAACCTTTCAGATGTAGCGAATTATTATTAATCAAAATAATCAACGTTAATTTCTGCCTGATTGCTCTCATTGTTAATCGTTAAAAAATAATAATACAAATTGCACGGTAGAGGCAAAGAAGGTTTATCAAAGCTGCTTGCAAAAGCGACGAGAAGCCTCATTTGCGAGTCGACAATCGTGTCGCATGTCAGAGAGAGAGAGAGAGAGAGAGAGAGAGAGAGAGAGAAAGGCCGTTCTCCGTTTAGCTTCTGCAGCCGTACATAGTACAAACCCATAGTGCATGCATAGATAGGCCCAGCTAGCAGACAATTGACGAGAGACCTCCGCCTCCGGCGAAGCAGTGTGCATCCGTTCGAAACGTCTATGCTGCTGTGGTATAAAGTCAAGTACTTAGGAAATCCATTTGTGCGGGTTGATAATAGAAGTAGCGCCATTAGTGGATGCAAATACGCGATGGAGGACGAGTATCGAAACGAGAATTTTTGTTTAAACGACTACCTGAGAGAATGTGCATGAAAATAATATAATTTAGCCTCGTTGGCTATGCACGGAAATTTTTTAAGTATGCATGAGAAATATTTCTAACGATTGGTTAATAATAATGAGCGAACTTCAATCGTACATCGTTGAAACGATTATCAAACGTTATGACGAATGTGCGTAATATTCCTTTCAACACAATTAAGCTTTACACGCGAAAAAAAACCTGCAAAGTAGAATCTTGTACATTGCTTCCTCGTTATTTTTCATCTTTCTCAATGCCACCTCTGCGAGGAAGTATACATTGACTGATTTTATCTTTGCCAATGTTGGAAAATAATGTCACGTCCTACCTTGCAAGTTTGCGTTAATACTCTATACACCAGGTTATATACTCAAAATTACGATAGCTCAAAATTCGGTAGACTCTTTTATATTTCTCGTTTTATCTTTTAATGTTGTTACTTTCGGCGAGTGTTAAATACAAATGTTGTTACATTGAAAATATGTTCACTGCAAAATGTTAGGATAACCATAATATGCTAATTCCAACGAACCAAGTTTCGTTGGCAGATTACTCATAAATTCCGGTAACAAACTATGATTGAAACTTTAATTAATCGATTGTTTGACGCAACCATTCAAATGATAACTTTAATCGTAAGATTTATCGTCCTTACACACGAAAATAAATTATTTATCGCTTCAACGTACTACACAGTTAACAACAGGCAATTAATTTCGTAACGCCAACACAATTAGTTCTCGTTTGGAGCAAAAAAGCTGCTTTCTCCGTGCACTATCTCGCGAGAATTAATTGTAAAGAGTAAACATTAAATTGTAAAATGGTTACTGTTCGAAGTGGTTGTGGCAATAAATTTATGAGTTGTCACGACTAACTTAGGAGAGGTTGGATTCTAGGTAATTGACGATGTACCTTTCGTAATCACAATTGTTTTTTTTCCGGGTAGATTTAGATTTGTCTGCTGTTGCATATTTGCAGTGAACAATATGCGGAAGGATTTGCGAAGAAATTTTTTTTTTTTTGCTGTGCGCAGCTTAATTATTTTTTAACGAATACGTGTAGATTTGAACGTTGTATAATTGACGGCTCCTTGACTCGAGTTCTAATCGCTAAAGTCGTAACTGCTGTCCGGTGAAACTATTGACATTTCGGACAACGATACCGTCATCAGAAATATTCAAAGATAAGCGAGCAATCGTTCGAAAGATTGCAATGCAGCAGGAATATTATGTACGAGTTGTCTTGTAACTGCAAAACTGTAACGTTTTACTGAGAGACAACTGAACGATGACCTCGTTGTTCCTCGCGATTATTTGAAAATCGTGCTACTTTTGCTTATCCGAGACTTTGTTGGATTGTCCGCGTCTGGGAAGTCCTCGACTCCGTCATAGTTCTCGCACCTGGTGAGCTTCCCTATGTACTCTAAGAGCGTAAGCGCTTAATAGCGAGCGGAGCTGCTGTTGATCTGTTTATCGCTAATAATTCCCATCGGAAAATCCGCTCGAATGGGAAACAAGCTAGAAAAATAATCGTCCTTAAAGGACACTGCAGAGTTTCTTCACCATGCACTCTGCGTCTACTGATCCTGTGCGCACCGTCGCTGCTGACCTTCTATGGCTAATCCGACTGTTTCCAAGGAAAATACGGGGTAGCCTACTAAGACGAGCAGTACACCGCTTCGCTAAATTACTCTACGTATGATAATTAATATCAAATTGTAAAGCAATTGTACATACAAAGTACATTTTTCTATGAAAATAAACGACATTGTTCATTCGATTTTTATGCTTAATAGCTTATTTTATTTGTCGAAGAAGATTCTATAAGTTTGTCGATGTTAATTATTCATAATATTCATCATCCGAGGATAAAAGCTATTTGTTTATGATAAAAATTATTGGGAACGAATAAAATTTCTCTACCAAGTGAGAAATCAAATAAAAAATTTAATTTGATGATTCTAAAGAAGAACTTTTAAAGTATTAACCACTGCTTCGCAACGATGGAGACAAATGCGGTGACACACACGTGGACCACTCACGCTTAACCATACGATTCAAACCAATATCAAATTTTTAAATTATATTCACTTTATGCTTCGCTAATATATTTATCTTTTTTACTTCAAATTTTCGAATGTCTTTTAGACGGTAGAAAGAAAACCGTGTCGTTCGTATGTCTTTGCTATAGGAGATACACGCTACTCGTGCTAACTTCAATTGTTATTATATCGACTGGGAAATCATTAATCTTATTTAAATTTCACACATGTTAAGATAATAAACAAGATAACTCTTAATAAATTTTTAAACGATTGAATCTATTCTACTTAAACGTACAAATCGAAATATCTTTGAAAAAAATAGAATGTAAATCTACGTCGAGAAACATTTTTGTCAATGAAGTTGCCTTTCGTTATAGTAAAAGTATCAGTAAATAACTTTTATTGATCTTTGTATATAAATGTGTGTGTGTGTGTGCGCGTGTCTGCGTATGTGGTCAGTTATATTTGGTTAATGTAGATGTTGGAGTCCAATGAGTCATTGACCCATATCTTCAAGCTCTCTTTTGTTATATTTATCGCGATATTTATTATTTGATATATTCAAAAAACTTTACTCATTTAATGAATGGCATTGACTGGTTCTTAAGAATTTAGTTCAAAGCATTTGTAATTTGTGTAATTATTTCATCACATTTTATCGTGTAAATTTTCTTAATTATTAATTTTACTGAAAAGAAGAAAAAAAAAAGTGTTTGCACATTGATTTTCATCACAAAATTAGTATCCAACTATGGATTCTGCTTAATTTTCTCTTGTTTTAATTATTTATTTTTCTCACAAAGATAACAGAATTATCGATGCCTCGTGAAAGCTTTGATTCGATCCTTTTCAGTTTCACGTACGCTAGCCGAACGAAACCTCAATAACGACGTAATTTTCCAAGCCAAAGTTGTGTCAAAGGAACGAGAACGTTAGCAGATTGCCCGTATACTCCTCTTCGTGGCCGAGAGATCTCTTCGACGTAACATCGAAGGTTTCCGCATCAACGTTATACGTCGAGCGAAGCCAGACGAGAGCGAACGAAAGCAATTTGTTAAATATTGCTGTTGTACGTATAGAGTTGATTATCGTCGTCGACGTTTACTCTGTACTGCGTAGTATATAACAGTAAACGCAACAAACACTCTTGAGGCTGACTTACAAGTGCCCCGAACGATTTAAAATATTATCCCTGTTTCCTGGTATACGAAAATCGTTGCGAGGAGAGAAACAAGTTCTCGCGTGGGAATCCCCACGTATACTTTTCCACGTATAAATTATTATACATCAATGCTCCAACCACATTAAAGTGGCTTGTGTATACCTAATCTGACGAATTTATACAATCAGGATTGGAATTTAAGGTTAATTTTATCGTTGCTGGATCTTTTAAATTGCAGATATAAGTTTGTAGTTCATCGTCGGCAAAGCATTCAAAGATTTTCCCACAGATGCGCGGGTGTCTTCACGAGGGGGAGAGTGTTTGAGAAAAATCAAACGGGGTGAAAACGAGGAGTGTGTGTGGTTGTGTGTGTTCTTTCTGTGTCTGGGTTTCGCTGCTGGGATAAAATACAATAACAATGTTATTTGAAATCTTACGGGGTTTCTGAAAGGTGTTAGAAAAACATACCGTGATGGGTATACGCGAGAACGACTCAAACTATGCAAAACGATTCCTCGTGGTTTGTTGTTCTTTCGAACCTCTGGCTACTGAGAATAATACATAGATGTATACGTTCACAATAATCTCACGGAGGTTTCGGTTATTTAACAAATAATGAGACAGCGTAACCGTATTGGGCTTACAGATGTGTGTAGGATTCTCCTCGTCACCTGTCTCGCTGCGGCGTTTTCTGTTTGTTCTTTCGATTTTTCGTGCTCCGTTGAATATCGAATCGACTTTACTTCAATATTAAAAATTACTTTATTCAATAGAAATATTTCTATCGATAAAATAACATTTGTCTTATTTTATTTAACAGTATTTTACTGTTAGATACTTTTATTTTATTTATTGTTTTATCATGGGATCGCTAGAAGAGTATATTTCGAATTAATTAACAAATAATCTTTTAAATAATCTTAATATCGAATTTTAATAATAATTCAATCTTTTTAAATGAACAGAATTATATTTTAAATACAATTTCAATGACGTCCATCGGTGGATCTTCATCAACAATTTTTTCCTGTTGCTTTCTTGCAACGCAATCATCGCGTCCCATCTTTCAAATACAAAATTTCACAGTTTCGTGGCTTCGAAGATCTCAGTGGCCGGATGCAAGATAGGCCATCGACTAACGCAGATTTTTATACTTTATTCAGTGAATATTCAGTGTGGGATTCGATGTTTGCTTTGGGGAAAACGGTTCTACCTAATATTAGTTATATCCATACCTAATGTAGTTATATTTACAGTCGAATTGGTGGGATACGGGTCGTTGCGTAAATAATACGATCGAGGCAGAGTAGCCACTTCCTCTTTTTCGACACAGAACTCTACAATACCTTGGCCACATTGTTATCCTGCGGATGGGCCCCATCGAAATATATTGGCTGGCATATCGCATTCAAGTGGGGAAATGACGTTATAAAATGGGCCTCTTTCATGTATATTCTTACGAAGCTTGCATTCGTCGAAACGGTTCCTCTTGTCCTTTATAAGAGCTGCCCCGCGTTGACAGAAAAATGTTCGCGCGCTTTACACAACCCTGGAACGAGAGTCCTCTGCGGTCAGGTGCGAGGTGTACACGTCCGACGTACCTCGATCGATCCTTCTAAAGGCCTAATAATCCATTTACCAGTGAACTATATTGTGCGATTTTTCGAGTGGCTCGTATTTTCGTAGGATATCTGTCCCTACGTTTTCGCAGGCGCACGTACCACGAATTTTTATTATACCTGCCAATTTTTTTTTTGAATTTGTTATTTGAATTTCATCATGGAAATAAATCGATTTATTTTTCTTTCCTCATTGTTCAAGATGAAAATTAATCGATATTTTTTTCTCTTTCCTTTACTGTTGAGATTCAATACCGATTGCATCGAATATGGTTGACTGTTTCAATTTTTCAAAATTCTTTGACGCATTTTAATTTTATCAAACGATAATTAATGTTTTTATTTGAATTTTGAATGAGTAATTTGTCGAGATATTTTTAATTCTTTAATGAACTTTTATTATCCCATCCAATTGGTAATATTTTTATTTGAATATAAATACGGTAATTCGTGAATAACAGTTGCTCCTACCACTCCTCGATTATCGATACCAACTCTATCGAGTACGATGAAATATTTCAAATTTTCTAATTATATTATCATCGAAATAATGTTGCGGTAGGAATAAAAAAAAATATTTTCAACACCGCATAATAATATTGAAGGGGAAATAAAAAATAATTGACTAATGTCCCCAACTTATACGCTAAATGCTATGTGATGAGAAAATCATACCGAAACTCCTCGAGTTTGCGACAAATACGCGTCTTTGAGGGTCTCGTGAGCGTTTCAATGTTTTATTCGAGCGTAATATGTTGCAACGAAATCTCCGGACATGTCACCATGTTTGGGTGTACTTCGCTTTTTGTGTAACGCTGTTCGATTGTTGCTGGCAATCGCACCCGCGGCGTTTCGCGCGACGGCTACACGAGCAGCGGTATCCAATGCACGAAATAGTACACGCAGAGGAGCAGCTGCGTTCACCGCGGGAATCGTAGTCGTCGCGACGGTGACGCGTTTCATCGTCGATTCGATATATACTACAGAGTAACAGTAATAGGACAGAGCGAGAAAGCTAGGCGGGCGTATATGCGCAAGCGATTCGTACGAACGAGCCGATTGTCCGGAGGTATTCGAGCATCGCGAGCGGAGTCAGTCTCGAGGAAAAATAATTGAGCCCGTTTGCAGCGAATCTCCGAGCCTCCCAAGCGCGCGAGCACACTGCACACTCCGCGAGAACAGAGCGAGAGAACGCGCAACAACGACGACGACGACGACGACGACGAGCGATGCTTTTAATATAATGGACCGAATAACGAGCTTGCTGCTGAGCGCAACGATTATACGCGCGTGTTTCGGCGTTTGACACTCTCCGACTGCAGCGAACAATCGTATGGTCTACGACAAATATTTCGACTGCAATAGCTGTATATGGACGAATACATTCTTTATAATAACGAATTGACGATCAGTGGGAAAGGAACGCATCGATGTAGGATCTAAAAAAAAAAAAAAGATTAATGGCTCGTCGACTAAGAAATTGTTTTACTTAAATTCCAATAAATTGACTTTTCAATAATGGAATTAGGATTCTATTTATTAAACATCTTATTCTTTTCAATTTTTGTTTCAAATTCGTCAAGACGTCAAATGTATATTTGGAATTTAATTCGTACATAAATATGAAGATTAATTTTTTTCGTGATTTTTATCGCGATTCGAGACGAATCAAACGTTTTCAAATAAAAGTCTTTTTTGTCGGTAAAGAATCGTATGAAAAATCATTAATTATTCGTAACTGTATACTGATCGTGTAAAAAAAAATCCGAATATCAAAAACTGTAGGAGATGTTCCATTTTTTTTTGTAAATGAAAAATACCATTGATCAAAAAAGAAACTTCTTCTACGATTTGTTATATTCGAATCTAAAGATTTTTTCTACATTATCGAGGCATAGTTACGAGCGATCAACGGCAATAATGTTTTTTTAATATAAATTGTTCTTAAGTAAATAAATACAAAGGAATGTTACGTTGAATTTAAGTTTGGAAAACTTTCAGGTTTCGAGAGATCGAAAAAGAAGGAAAAGATCTTTCCCTTATTAGATTCGATTCATTTACAATAATTGAAATAATTATTTTAAAATCTGTCTATTTATATCTTAAATAAATATGTCGATCAAATATATCTCCAGACGTTAATTAAGTACACGCAAGATTTATCAAATATATTTCGACGAATCAATGGATGCGAAAAAATATATCTGAGATGTAAAAAAAAATTTTTTCATATATTAACCAACGAAAAGTTGAATAAGTAAGATTTTTGATATATTTCTATTCCATAAAATTTTCTCTATGACCCCTTAAAAGGTATATTAAAATACGAAAATATAAAATATTTTATAAAACTACCCACGTAGAACGGATTCAATAAAAAATTCATCGATTCACTGTATATTTTGTTGCTATTTCGTAAGTCACGAATTATACTGTTGCGAGGGATGCATTAGCACACGGAACCAATAATGGCGCGTACCGTCGAACCTCGGTAAACGCAAACTAAATGGAAATGCGTGAGTATACCTAACGCAGAGACTGTATACATATAGACCAACGGATTTATAAAACTTTTACCGAAGCGCGGCATCGACGATGTACAAAATTATGCGCATGGCCCCTGCCATCTATTTTCCACCCCGGCGTACATTGGTCAGCATTATCCCGCATAATATATATATATATAGGAGGGCCAATATGCCGTATACACTCGATTCGTTTTCAGTAACATTTCGAACCCGGCGTTTGCCGGTTTGAATTTTCAGAGCAACGATTCGACCAAATAACTGGCGAATCAATCGACACCCCCTCTGCCTCCCGCCCTCCACGTGCCGCATATCCCGTTCCGAAGCTTCAAACTCGAAAAGCCGATGCGGCACCCAACATAATGCGTATACGTGTCGATGGAAAATATTTGGGCAACAGTAGTTTACTTCGAAGCGCGATTCCTGCTATCTCTCTTTCTCTCTCGTCTCTCCGCTGTTCGACGTTTGTAAATCCATTCGATTTCTCGATGACACTGGTCGTATTGAAAATCATGATGGTAACATTTCTCGTGTTGTGCATCCAAAATAGGAAGAACTCGATATATTATTTCCTATTGGTTATACGTAATGTATCCGCAATTTTACAGGTTATATCTCTACTGCAAACAACACGAATTGTTTCAATAATTATTATGATTTAATAATTTTAAATAATTGTAGAAATAATTATTTTTTTAATAATTGAGAATAATTAAAGTAAAATAATGAAAATGATCGTTTTCAAAAAATATATATATATATTTCGAGTAATTATTTTTTAAATAATTTATTATTTCGTATAAATTGTTTGTGATTGATGTTATTGTTATAAAAATGATTTGTCATAAAATTGAAGGAATACTAGGAATATTTTTTTGATTTAAAAAAATGAAAAATCATTTAATGTGACGGCGAATGAAATAATTTGGTAACAAATATGTCGAATCAAAGATGAGCTCAAATTTTTATTATCCATCGTACCGTAATGCCTCTTAAATTTCATCCTGATGATAATAACAGTATGTACTGTGTGTCAAATGGTTTTTCAAGGACCTCTCTCTCCCTGCGCTGTACAGTCCTTGTATTGCCCTCGACCCCAACAGGCCTTTTTGGATATTCCGGTCACTCGAATTTGTCCTCGTTGCGCAGTCACGAATTGAACAAGATACTCAAAATAACTCTTCAAGTTCGTACACTGTACAGGAACCGAAATCACTTCTAACGCGTGAAACACTCGAGAGTGTAACCGAGCGCGTGATCCAATGTGAGCGCTCGTGCGCGTATCGAGAACTTGCGGCTCGAACGAGGGTCCTTCGCGGTCCAAGTAAATCAGATACAAATTTGTCTCGAATCATGAGAAGCACTCTTGTGCCCAGTCTCTTTATGCTTCTCTTTACCGTCGACTACATCGAGAAATTGAGAGAAATCTGTTGCTGCGGGATACGATGATATACTCGATCGTGCGTGACTAACGGATAGACGGACGAGCGGATGGGACATGATTCGCCTCTGTACAGGAAGACAGCAGGCTACTCGATACTATCGTCCGGAATTATTCCCGGAGGATCTACCAAGAGTAATCCTGTGGTTGCCTCTGCTGTGACGCGACATCCCAAGGTTCCTCGCTCGTCTCGACCTCTCGCGCATGCAGCTCTGAATTCAAATGCTCGAGCGTCGTGGCACCCCCGGGGGAAACACCCCTTGTGTATTAAGATGACGAGGCGACAACGGATGAAACGATTGGCACATCAGCAACTGCGGCACATGTCTACATCAGACTCGCGTAATAAAATTTATTAAATCGTATTAATTAATTTTATTCGATATTTCGTGTATATTTTTTTTTTTTTTAAATACAAACATTATCATCATCATCATCATTCAGTGAAAAAGAAGGAAAAATACTTAATTTATTATGCAATCGACGACAGATGAGACGACGAACGCAGGTAACATCTACAGTACACGTTTTCATCAGACTTATGTAACAAATACATTAAATCGTATTAATTGATATCATTCAATATTTCGTGTATATTTAATATTTTCTTTTACCACAAATATCATCATCATTGAGTGAAAAAGAAGGAAAAGTACTTTGTATTTTATGTAGATCATTCTTCAAACTAATTGTTTCAATAAGAAAATCTGAATGACATTCCTTACATAAATATAATAAATATTAGCCACTTGTACATACCAAGCATTTATCAATAAACCAGTAAAATAAATTTAATATCCAACACCATAAATGAATATTTAAGTAATTGTATATTAAACATAATTTTTTAAAACGTGTAATCAATTTTATATTATAATTGTATAATAAACCGGTGCAGCATAAATATTTCCTGTAAAAGTATATTAATTTCCATAAAGAACATTTACAAAATTATAACTGTCACCGTGTGTTACTATTGGATTTTATGAGGCCATCATCATTGGTTAGGATATATCATATATCTCCGACAGTCATCGAGAAATCTATTGGATTATCTTCCCCTAAAAACATACTTAAGATTTAATAAATAACGATATACTTCATCAAATGGATTTTTTGTCAGAAAATCCATTTCAAATAGAAATAAAATGTATATTACAAAAGTATCAGTAGACACACGCAATATTTTAATTGAACAATGTATCGTCGTTGATAAATGTAATTTATTTTATCAATAGTTATGTGCATCAATGGATTATAAAGTCAGCTGTCATCTCCAAACAATCGATTGACTTTTGTTCACCGCTCCGTTAAAAAAAAAAAAGAATAAAAAATAAAAAGTAAACGTGACAACAAAACTTTTCTCTGGCGTGTCTCTCATTATTATTTCACAATTGTTGCCTCTCCAGTTGCTCCTCGTCGAGTTCGATGAGTATCGCGTGTTGGCATCCCGTTCTCGCGAAAAGTATATGAAAATATATGCGCGCACCCATGATCCACATACATCTGCGTATGTCTCTCTCTCTCTCTCTCTCTCTCTCTCTCTCTCTCTCTCTCTCTCTCTCTCTCTCTCTCTCTCTCTCTCTCTCTCTCTCTCTCTCTCTCTCTCTCTCTCTCTCTCTCTCTCTCTCCCTCGATATCTCTCCCTTTTTCTCACTCTCTCTATCTCGAAACCAATGTGTGCACATCGCCTCGAGTTATTGTTTGAGAAAAATGCTGAAATGAGCTCGCTATTTATAAAGCCTTCATATCGTTTCCCATAACGTCATCATCGTCGTTGCTGCGAACTGCATGCGTGCACAAGCTACTGCGCTTTACCAATGAATTTTGCTGTGGTTCTTACTCTCCGATGTTTACCGTGCGGCTCCCGGTAGCCGGGTAATATCGAGGTGTCTTCCATAGCGTTTCTTTACACACGTGCCTTGTTTCCTTCTCCCTTAGGCTTGACCGAGACACGAGACTCCTCAATGACTTCGTCTCAATCACGGGGGCAACCAGCGCTAAAAGAAGAAGAAGAAATAGAAGATGAAGAAGAAGAAGAATAAAAAGAAAACGAACATGAGCTACCCGCCTCGACCAGGGTGTACTCACTGTGGTATATCAACGAGCTGTGCAGTGTATGTACCTTCGTATTCATATATACCGAGGGATATACATACATATATATATATATGCTATACCATTGCACCAGCTAATGGAACGCCACTCGAGACCACTTTGGCCGCGGTAAACAGGCACGACGACGTTTCTGAAAACCCATCGCTCGAGACCTGTCGCTTACGATAAAGAGAGAGGGCTGTAGGTATATATATATGTAAAATACCACTGTGCTGCTGTACTCTTTTACTAGATATACGTATGTACGTGTGTATACCAAAAGCACTCGAATTTCGAGTGGCCAGTCAATCGGTCTTTGATATTTTTGGAAATTGCACCGAGCACGTCATTTCATTTGTACCAACGATGAAGGAACTTCTTTTTCTTTTTGTTTCTCTTCTTCTGATTTCAATTAAGACTGAACTATCGATACAGGGTGGTTCACACTCAGAAAAGTCGTGGTAACTATCGAGTGACGACTATCAATCGTTAGTTCGTGGGAATATTTTTTTTAGTTGCATAAACTTTTAATCATTTTTTCTTCTGACAGTTGATCAGGCGATTGATATTAAACGTGACGGCTAACACTCGATGTACTTTACTGAAGTAACGAGAGGATTCGATGCCACTTGGCGACCTTACGTAGCCTCAGCGAAACCTTTAGATCCGACCCCATATGCGCGAGCATCGCCACCATCGTACGAGCTCCGTCTAACCATAGGATAAGGAGATCCTTTATTGGCTCACGAGCTTTTTTCACGAGGTTAGTAATAGAAAACCAACCAGTTTTTTTGACGTATGTAAAAGAGCATGAGCTCGAGTGAGAAGAAACGAAACTCGATCGTCCGAATCCTGATTATCCACTCGTCCTATTCGGTTCTAGATGCTTCGAGAGTCCCACGGGATGATGGCTCCCATGGGATCTAGCTCCGAGTCGACATTTAGTCAGCTAATATACGAAAATTACCGCACATGTCACTAAAGCCTTGTTGCGCAATATTATTACGTATGCTATATCAACGAAACTCGGCTTACAACATTTCGTATTATTTAATAAATAATAATTATATAATAATAATATACGTCGGAATTGTGGAAGATTTCATGAAATGTATTTAAAAATATGTCTTTATCTTTATTTTGTCCGTGTGAGTAATTATCGCAAAAAAAGTTGATAAACAGCAACTGAGAAGCTTGAAAATTTAATAACATTTTTCTAATGTAGAAAACTTTCGGTTTTATTATTCATCCCTTTGAGGATCATCGATATATATTTTTTCGTTCTCATAACATCATCGAGATCAAAGTAAAGTAGCCAATTTGACAATTGAATAATTATTTAGTGTAAAAATAATTGTTATTCGTTATATTAGCTATCGTTAATATGTATGATATACTGCTTTTGGTTTCAAAAATGTTTGATCATCCATTGCCAACCGTGCAATTAATTTCAAAGTCCCGCATAATGATTAATTAATTAATTGATAATATTCATTTGTGACTCGCGAAAAAAAAAAAAAAATGCATTGTAACGTAAAGTCATTGTCTTTAACCGTGACGAGACAAATTTTAATTCTATAAAAACGCACCTGTATCCCATTGTTTTATCCCTTTGAGCAGATGCGGAATTGGAAATTTTTCTATGGCATCGTATCGATGGTGTTACGAACGAGAATTAAAAGAGGCACGTAATGCTCGTAGGGAGAAACGTATGGAAAGAGAAAAAGCGAGTCGTGTAACATATATAGTACTACTGGCCACTGCTATATCGGAAGAACGAGAGAAATCTAATGACTTTATTCAACGTCACCGGGCCTGTAATTACCCGCAGGCGACTGCCGCCGCCGTCGCCGTCGCTGCTGCTGTTACTGCTGCACCACCGAGGGATACAACCCCTGCGACTATCCTCTGTGCAACGATTAGCGTTCGTTTCCTCACTCTCTACACTCACGAGGTTCCCTTGCGCGTTTCTCCCGCACGCGGTCATTACCAAGTTAGCCTAAATAGGGTATAGTGTTTAGGGAGACTCACTGCATGGATCTGATGCCAATAACTCGCCCTTTAAAGGTCACACCCTTTGTTGCGAAACGCGTATACACGCGCGTATATGCACCGAAATCTGTTTTTTTTTTCTTTAAATCCCTTGCCCAATTCATTAAATATATTTGCTTTCCCCTATGGAAAAAACATTTTTACCGATATCAAATATATTTATCAGAAAAAAATGGTATATGTTGCATATATTTTGTGATATATCTGATAGATATATCCTATGAAATATATATTTTCGCGTATATTTCATCGTGTACGTAAAATAACATTTATGAGACATTCTCCGTCGGTTCAATCATATTTGTTTTACCTTTACAAATTAAACTTGATGACAATTTAACGTACACTGTGTGAACGCACTTGGGTTTTCACTGAGAAGACATAAGATTAAAATATTTTCAGCAATAAGTTAAATCAGTTTTATACGATATCGCATGATTTTTATTTTTTTTTTACTCCTGGAACATCATCGGTGCCACTCTGGAAATTTTATAAATGGAATTGACTAGTTTACCCTAAGATTCTGTAAAAATTTTCAGTAAAATCAAAAATATTATTTTTTAATAGAAAAAATAATTTGTTAAAAAAAATGAACGTTACATGCTAAGAGAGAGAGGGATAATCGGGCGGGAAGGAAAATTAAGAAAAGCGAAATGGTTAACTAAAACGAATGGCTGAGTTAAATGAAATTAAGAAAAGCGGTGTCCCGCTGTATTTTAAGTTGTAAGACAATGCGTTTTGGTGTAAAAAGTTGAAAATTTCATAACAGCTATCGACATTTTCAATCCATCTAAAAAGTTAAACCTAATTTTACTATTTAAGCTCACGGACAATGGAAATTGGTTGTTACTCGAAAGTTAGTTGCGACAACTAATAAATATATTGTCGTGACTTCTTCGAATAGTAATTTAACAATTATCAATAGTGAGATAGTAAGCACGACAAATCTAACGGTTGAGGTTATCATTCGAATGGTTGCCAGGTCGATGAGGTAAAGTTGCAATCGTATAGTTGACAATCACGATAGATCCGCCAACGAAATTTGCTTCGTGAAATGAATTGTTTTTTCCTCTCATAACAAAGCCGAGTTGTAAGTAAATTAACATAATCGATCGACGACACATGTCAATGAATTTTTTAGTTGTTTCTGATGATTATTTATTTTTATCATAAGACTGTGAGGCCATAAATGACCGAAGATCGTACGATTCGTACAAAATACAGTATTCGACACGTAGTTGCATCGAAATTATGAAAATCTTAACGAACGATACGATTCGCTTGTCTATAAAGCAAGTCGAGAGTCAAGAGAGGATGTAGCCAGCAGACACAAGGAACCCAGAGAGTCAGTCGTGCGCTGGGGTTGGAGCGAAACATTGACGGTGTGTACTACGAGATAAGCGAGAGCGAGCGAGCGACGTCGCCGTATCGGTATTCCGTTCAGAAATTCGGTCCACGTGCAAGATGGCGGCTGGTAGTTTGCTCCCGGCCGTGCACCCCGCCCCTCGCTTTCTCCATCCTCTATGCTCACCCTCGCGAGAATCGCGTTCTCCGCCCTCCTCTGGTGTGCACACTCACTGGCTGTCTGCCTATACACAACCCGCTCTCTCGCTCCCTTCGCCTTCGTTTACTTCATCCCTCTTGCTCGCACCCTTTTCATCCCCTCATCGTCACCGACTCGCTCATCCTCACCCCTGGCTCCGGGTCTGGTACTGCTCTCGCTTGTAGCCAGGATACTACACCGCCTATAGGTATAGCGAATCGAGGCTGGAATCGTAGCAACAGAGCAGAAGCGCGGAGCGAACAGAGGGAGGATAAAGGAGCAGGGAACACAGCTCCGGTGAGGACGCTGTGTGTTGGTTAGGCGTCCCAACAGTTTGACGACATGCCCATTATATCGCTCCTTTCTGTTAGGTACCTCTACCGTACACGTATACACCGACACAAACACGGTAGGTATACGCTAGACACAACGTTGTTGGCGAAGATCCACGTGCGCTTAGAGCTTGGCATACTTGTATGCTTCGTGGTACCTTCGCACTATATAAAATGGGGATGAGGAGGAGGAGGAGGAGACAGAGGAGGATGATGATGGTTTGGTATATAGATGCGAGGAGTCTACTCTATACCGGAGGTAGATATAATACAGATTCCTGAAGACTTGGAACTTGAAAGCGTACAACGAAGCAAGAGGATGAGAAGGAGGACAGAGGAATAAGAGAAGATGCTTCGGGCTCCAGTTTCCAGGAGTTGCTTCCACTGTTACTCGTCGTCGACAGCTTTTGGCGCGTCGATAACGGGAGTCGGGGGTACCATGGCTATTTGCGCTTCGACCTTTCTTTGTAAAATAAACGCCGACGGGAACGATCCGTTGGGAATATTAATTTGTCTTTCTAGTGATCGAACACCAATTTACCAAGTTCTTTTCATATCAGATAAGATCAAACAATGATTACTCGAATGAATCGTAGAAACGTGATGAAAACAATTGTTAAGTTGTCACGAGTTAATGATATTAACATTAAAGAATTTTATAAAATTTATTTGAATATTTATGCATACCGAGAGGCGGTGGTAATTTTGATAACTGTTGAGTAACATCAACTATTAATATAGAGAAACGAATTGAAGTTAGTTACGATTACTATTAAAATAATCGCGTAGACCGAAAATTAAATAATTTTCATTTAATAGTTGACAGGATAATTTTTTTCCTTAAGTGTGCGGCCTCAAAAATAAATCATTCACATTTTTATCGGTCGTTAAACATGATCGAATATTTAGACTCAATCACAGATGAGGAGATGATCAGGAAATAAAAATACGTAAAGAAATTGGTAAATTATCTGAAATTGGAGCACAAAACAGGAACTGGAAAACTATGAGGCATTAAAAGACGAATCCAATATCCAATACGAAGAGTTAGGATTTAAGAAACTGCGACACGATCAGAAATTCGAACATGTCGCCTACGTATACACGAAGCTTACAAGTAAAAAGTTTATCGGGGTTTAGATTTCATTAAAAACAATCTAAACAAAGATGTAATAAATTGTCGTATGAAACATAATTGAAGTATTTGGTTTTGTAAAGCACGCTTCCTACCGTGTTTCATGGGAGAATGGTCGACGGCTCTATAGCTGACACTTGACTACTCGTTCTCTTAATCTTCTCGTTTTCGTTTCATCGTAGTCAGAGTTATTGTAAACGATACCCGGCGACGGTTCCCGTGTGTGCCGAGGATACATTCTCAAATGTCCGTGTACTCCATATTCTCCTCGTCTCTCTTGCCATTTCTTTACTTTAGTTTCTTTGTCTTCTCTCCAGGCTATCTTCATAAACCATAGCTGGCTACTGGACCGTGTAATGGAGTCTCCACGGTATTTCTGGAGTCGAAGTGCGTCTCGAGAAGGTGACAAGGTGAATGGAACGAGACGTCGGGTGACATCAGGTAGTTCTACCGTGCGGTACACATGCGCGCGTTATGCGCATTAGTAAAAATCTATTAGAGCGAAAGAATTGAGAAAGAATCGTGAGATACCTGCTCTGCTTCTGTGCTCCTGAAAAGCAGAGCAAAGCAGAGAAAAATGTTGTCGCACTCCGTTTTCCTTCGAAAGAGAGAGAGAGAGAGAGAAACCGAAGAAAACGGACGGGCGTGCGCTCTAGGTTAAGAGGGATAAGCGTTGACGGAACTAACCAGCCGTAAGGACCTTTCAAGGGGATCTCGCTCTTAAAACTAATCCTCGATGGTTCCACGCGGGCCATCGGAACCACCGAGAACCAACAGAGACGAAGAATTACGGGGAATCGTGCGATCACTCAAACGCGAAAGGATCTTCCGGTATGCATCTATATCGACTCTATACACTCCGCAAAACCGGAAAATCTCTCTGTTTCCTCATCGCAACCCTTTTTACGAGAAATCCTTGTAGAGCCGATTTTCTACTTTCCGGAGTGCGTCCGTGCACTGACCAAAGTTTCACGGACTACTATGACCTATGATACAGTTTCAGTTCAATATTTAGTACACACGATGCGGGCTTCTTGGAATCTCTGCTAAATTTTACATCAGCATACAACCTGTACTTCGGTAATAATATAATCAATTTGTGCTACTGACATTGATAAATTATCATAATTATTTCAGTTTTTAGTAGTCGAAGCTTTAAGAAATATTATAAAATAACAATTATTGTAAATGTTATAAATAAATTTCAATCTAGCTGTAGTTAGAACTTTTACTACACATCGCGGTATATTAATTGACCCTCAACTTCAAGTCCAAAAAAAAAAATATTTAATACCAACGAGTCTCGTAGAAACTGTAATTTTCCATAAACTTTTTGAATCATCCTTAGCTCTATCGTATCATCACAGAGCCTAATCCATTCCATGGCTGTAGAAAAATAAAAAATCCCATATATTTGCCTTTTTTGTTCTCCACGTGTTCTTTCGACTGAAAAGTCATATTATACTTCGTTCTTTGTGGAAAAGTTCGGTGATGATGGGCGATACGAATAATATTCGAGGTGCAGCAATTAAAAATGTATAATTAAATGAAATGAAAATGTTGTAAAGGGATGGAACTCTTCTGGATGGACGGGAGGCGGAACGAGAAGCATCGGAGGGAAAGCTCGGATCTGTCATGAGAGGGCGAGAAGAGTGAAAAAAATTGAAATCGCGCGTATATAACATAGTGCAGAATACAGAAACCGAGTAAGCCGCGAGCGCGAGAGTGCGTTCGCGTTTTGTAACTCTAGAGCAGCGCTCAACGGTGGCTCGCACACTCCGAGCACCAGAGGCAGCCGTATATCAGCACAGTTTTAATCAACGCTCTGTGGCAAATCCTTTCGCAAGGACGGGGAAGCGCGACAGTCCATATGGGTCTCGCTCTTTTTTCTGCTGAGTGTATTTTTTTTAATATTCATTCCAACCCCTCTTTCATCGACAATGTATATATATATATATATATATATTTTTTTTTTCAAATTTCATTAGCGAACAGCAGCCGGATTATTCGAGAGCGGAGAACTCTGTCTCTCTCTCTCGTCGAGGATTACCCGAAGCCTGGAAAAACTAGAGAAAATGTGGAAAATTCGCGAGGCTGCTCGCCCTATATATAGCTACACGCGCAGTAGGGAAGAGAAATATTGCGCGAGCACACGATAAAACGTTATATTATATTTAATACCTATGTACCATCCAGTTTCAGCTCACCCTATACGCACACATATATATTAACACATATATATCTATCTTATCGTCGATAATAATTCTCTGGTAGGAGAAAAAAAATCGAGATATAATCGAGGATAAAGTTTTTGGTACGCGGAGGGAAGCCCTCTCGCAGTCGGACGCACCAGCGGTACGAACGTGGAACGAGAGAGGTCACGGTAGAGGGAACCGCAGAGAGGATCGTAGCCGAGCGTCAGATCAGAGAAAATGCAGCGGCAACTGACGAGAAAAAAGGAGGATGACGACAGAGTATAGGAGAGATGGGAAAAAAACGCGAGTTCGTACCTCGCAGAGTCGAGAAAAAGGTCCACAGAAAGAAGTATGCGGAGGGAGAGAGAAAGAGAGAGTATATAAAAAAGTCCGTGAATTACGCGAAAAGCGCGCGTGTATGAGTGACTCAGTTTCTTTTCGTTTTATTTCGTCCTGTGGCGTGGTGGCGAGGCATACATCGAGATGTAAATATGGCGCTCGGGCACAGAGACCAAGTTTCGCATCCTTGTCTCTGTGAGCGGGTTATCGCAGGGAGTGCGAGCGAGCGAGAGAGCTCCGCCCACGCGTCCCGGTGGCAAAACTGGTATAGCGGAACGACGTACAACCACCGCGTAGCAGTTTTCCAACCCCTCGCTGGTAGGTGAGCGAGGATAGGGTAAAAATAAAAGGAATTGAAATGAGTTCGCGTAGCAGCACACAATCGCCGAAACATTTTTGACATACCTGCATGGTAGAGAGGAAAACGAAGGGCCGGTTTGGATGCTGCGGACTGCGACTACGCCAAAGGGAGATGAAGACACGATGAGTGGAGGGGATCGACGCAGGAAAAGTAAAAGATAGAGAAGGAGAGAAGAAAACTGGAGGGTATAGATGAGAGACATATATAGACAGAGCTAGATGTACGTAGTACACCTCAACTGCAGAGCGCGAATCCGAGAGGCGAGAGTTGAAAGAGAGAAGAGAGAAGTAGAAGGACGGAGAGAGAGAGAGAGAGAGAGAGAGAGAGAGAGAGAGAGAGAGAGAAAGCTATGGGTTCGAACGAACGCAATTTGCATGATTTTGCATGTTTTAGCACGCGGGCATCCGTGCTTCTCGCTCCCGCAGGCACCATCGTACACATCCGTGCTACTGCTCCTGCTCCTGCTCCTGCTGCTGCTGCTGCTACTGCTGCACCACGGTTTCAGCTGTCTGTCTGCGTTATATTTTCTGCTTGCTTTTCTCGCTTCGGGGATGCGCCTTTCTCTCCTGCCGTAAGCTCGAGTTCTCCTCGCTACGCTTGTCGGGGAGCAAATTATTTTCCTTCGGTTTTTCTCGACGAAGGTGTCGAGAGGGCCTTGCGGAATATCAATAAGTATACTCACACCGCGCGTATAGTATACACATATACTATATATACAATGAACGTTTACCGCGTGGATCGTCGTAGTTAAAAGTAATGTTGAACAATCTATAATTGATGATTTTTGTACACGGAAAAGCTCAATGGTTAAATACGCTTTGGAGGATGAATTTTGTTGGACCAACATATTAATTGGTTGCGCCAACAAATTAGTTTTGATTCGACCTATCGATTAATTTTGTTATTAATTTGTTGGCAATCAACTATTCGGGTATAGGATTCACGGATATCGGTAGTACGGCAAAGCTTAGATCCAATGCTGGATGCCGATCGTTGATGCGTAACTTCGGACCTATGATGATCAATTAATTTAACCAACGCTGATGATCCAACGTTTATAGTTGATACCGAGGTCATATTAATTACGCCAATACCGAACGCTTGACCGTTCCCAGCACAGTCGGATAAACTGGCGTGATCTTCTCCCAGAGGTGCCGCATTTTTCGCAACTAATTTTACCGTAATTACAAGACCTTCGGAAACAAATGAAGCCACTTTGGAAACGAATAGAAAATATCTCGTACAAAAAACTCTACCGGGTTGCTTCTGGTACCATGCGCTTAACATTATTCAGAACTGACCGGTCGCTACTCCCATCACAGCCGTATAATTTTCACTACGCCGTATAATATCCTGTGAATAGAAACCGCGAAGTGCCACTAGAATTCGAGGTAAGCCCGATAAAGAATTGCAGGCCTCTCCGTCATTTTATTCGTTGCATGGAGAGAAGAGGTGGAGGGTACGAGGAGGATAGAGCGAGGTAGATATAGAGCGAATGAGGTTGCGGTGGGCCGCCGATGCCGGTAGTATCATTTCTGAACAGCGTAAGGCCAGGAGGAACGTTCATCGACGCTCTCTCTGCACTCGCTCGCTCCGTCCCGAATCGTTGAAACACAATGGGCCAATAGCCCGAGCCGATAATGAGAGGCCATTGTCGAGGGATTCCCGTGCACACAGACGAGAGAATCGTTGACGACCGCAGAGGCTCTGTAACCATCGGCTAACGGTAGCACTGCAGGCTCTGGTCGCGGCGCAATGCGAGAAGCGTCATTACGGGTAATCGCGGGAATCGTCATGCGAGCTCCTGCTCCTACGTTGCTACGATAGATACTCGTGCGAGATCGAGAAAATCACGCGCTGTGCGCTCTGTATGTTCTCCCCATCCCTCATAAACGCAAACGAGACATACCGGCACGGCTAGGGGTTGCATTACACCCTTGAGTATCTGGCTCGTTACAATGGTGCGAATGCCACCGGAGAATTGAACGAGGTATTCGATATTCGATAGGTTAGGTCTGTGGTCTTTACGAAAATTAGGTAAAGTGCCAAGTAGGTTGATTACCTATTGAATCAAATTGATTTCAGTCATTTGTACTTTCCACGCGTTGCTATACTTTTTTCAATTATGAATTATAAATTTATTACGATAACGAGATATAACTTATTTGAATCGATTGTCGGGATTGAAGTTTTATTAGTCCGTTGCTGGTATCAACAACAATTGTATCCGGCAAGGAATATGTAGCCTGATGCTTATGTTTTCTAATATACAATAAAATAAATGGTGACATCCATATCGTAATTTAGAATTTTTCTTGTCGCTCTTTATTTGGACCGGTAAATAACGGCTAATTATTGATACCATGTTCATCGTACCGATATCAACGAATTTCTGTTGAAAGATATCAATGCTTCCATAAGAATTCAGTTACACCATTCACACGAAATAAAGTTATTGAAAAGGTCTAACCAACTGCACGGTTACGTATGGTTCCAGAAGCGATTGCTTTGCTTGGGCTAATAAAATTAATTGGTTGAGCAAACAAATTAGTTGATTGCCAACCAATCAATTGGTTGCGTCAAAGCATTACTCAGTTGGGGTTTTACAATTGACGAAACGTTCACTCTGAAAACAAGTATGTTGTTTCAACACGCTTTAGGTGTGTAAATTGTGTAGTCACTTTTTACACGCCTCAAGGTGTGTTGATTCTCAACACATGTCAAAGTGTGTAGGTTTCACACGCTTTACGTGCATTGTTTCACCACGCTTTAAACGCATTCATGCATGTCGTTACTTTTTACACGGTTGTAGGTGTGTTCACCACCCCCTCCCCTTCTCCAACACATGTTGAAGCGTGTATGTTACAAAAAAATATCAAAAGGACGTGCATTAAATTAGTTTGACAATTGATACCGTAATGCGTGGGTGTCGAAAAGAAATAAGGCTGCGCCAACTATGAATCATTTTACAAATTAATTACATTACCTTCTATCTCAACCTCGTCATTTCTGTCCACATCCGGGATATTTGCAGCTTCTTCGTTAACTTCGACGAAAGGACGCTTTCGAAACACATGCTGCTTAAACGATTTCCAATTCGTAAACGTGGCGCCACATCCATATTCGTTGCACTGCACTTTAAACGACGGATCAAATCGGTGATGTCGAACAACGTGTTTCAATAGATGATTATCCGACGCAGTTTCAAAATAGCACATACGACACTTGAAAATATCGGGCGGCCTGTCCATGATCGTGCTGTGCGATATACGTATCCGCCATATTGTGATTGATTCAAACACATATGAAAGTGTGTTATTTTCCTAGTGTTTTCTTTTATAAAGTGTGTAGTTTACTTAGCGTGTACCTGTACACGAAGTGAGTTGTTCGGCCTTAAACGCGTTGAAACAACACACATAACGTGCATTCGAATAAGCGTGTTCTGTGGCAAAACACTAACAAGTGTGTTGTACAGGGAATCCAGGAAATATGCAGTGCAAGCGTGTTGTTTCGACACACAAGCCGACCAACACGTATTTTATTAATGCATTTGGTTGGCGCAACACATGTAATATGTGTATTGTGAGTTGTTTCAACACACTTGACAACACGCTTGTTTTTTGAGTGTTCAGCCAAGCCAGGGTATCAACACTGTTTCCGATGTTCACGCTAACGTTGGTTCGACGTTAGAACTGTATCGAATTGTAACCAACAATTTAGTTCCTTGCCAACTAATTAATTGATAGATTCCACCAAATTATTTCTTTTATGCAACCAATTAATCGATAGATCTAATCAATTAATTTTATCCAACCTTTTAATTCGAAGGTTAGTTATCGCTACTATCCTACACTGATAATTTTTACCATAATTCGTTTGCTACACAAATTAATACGGAAATAAATGTTTGTCCTGCATGCGGCATAATAAAATGACGATAAAATAAAGGGTGGTTAAATTTTAAGGGCCGATGTTGAATGTGAAGCAGCACCTAAACGTCAAATTTTTTTCTGCATTTCATTTGACATTTCTCAATTTCAGACTAACTCAATTTGAACCATGGAAAGATACACAATCGAGCAACGCGTTAAAGTTATTCAGGCTTATTATGAAAATGGGCGTTCAAATCAAAATGCATGTCGTGCACTTCGTGATTTTTTCGGTCAATTTAATCGTCCAAATGTGCGTACAATCGGAAAAATCGTACAAAAATTTGAGCAAATCGGGTCTGTAGGAGATATTAAAACACCAGTGCATGCTCGTACAGCTCGTACTGCACAAAATATTGCTGCTGTTCGCGACAACAATTGCACCTCTCACGCTCGTCGTTGATGAACATTATGCATAAAGACTTGCATTTACACGCTTATAAGGTGCAATTGACTCAAGAACTAAAGCCTCTTGACCATTCCAAACGTCGTCAATGGTCAGAATGGTGGCAAGAAATGGCAACAGTGGATCATCAATTTTCGAAGAAAATCATCTTCAGTGATGAGGCACATTTTCACCTCAGTGGATTCGTCAATAAGCAGAATTGCCGCATTTGGGCGAATCATAATCCAAGAGTGATTGTTGAAAAACCAAGAGTGACTGTTTGGTGCGGTTTATGGGCTGGCGGCATCATCGGGCCGTATTTTTTCCAAAATGAGGCCGGTCAGGCAGTTACTGTGAATGGTGTTCGCTATCGTGAGATGATAACGAACTTTTTATGGCCCGAATTGGAAGATATGGATGTGGGCGATATGTGGTTTCAACAGGACGGTGCCACTTGCCACACAGCTAACGAAACAATGGCTCTTTTGCGCGACAAATTCAATGGCCGTGTTATCTCACGTGGTGGCGATGTCAATTGGCCGCCAAGATCATGTGATTTGACACCGTTGGACTTGTTTCTTTGGGGTTATTTGAAAGAAAAGGTGTACGTCGATAAGCCAGCAACAATTCAAGAGCTAAAGGATGAGATAATTCGGCACATTAACGGCATAGAACCTCAATTATGCCTAAGCGTCATCGAAAATTTGGACCATCGGATGGAGGTGTGCCGCCGAGGTCGCGGCGGCCATTTCGCCGATATTTTGTTCCATACATAATTGAACCATACCATATTATCATAATAAAAAGAATTGACAATAATTTCATAAATAATTCGTGTTTTATTCAAAATCAACATCGGCCCTTAAAATTTAACTACCCTTTATATTGGTGATAATAAAAATAAACGAAAAACATGTTTTTCCGACTCGGGAATTAGTTTTTCAGATATATTTTGTCATCGACAATCGTTGGGTAGCGGTTTTCACCGGAAAAAAATGTCCTGCCTACATCTGGATTTTAATCTATGATCTACCTACCTAACCGATTACGCAATTTGACTACCGTTGAATCGAATGCATCTAAATGGCATTATAAAGGGTGATTTTTTAAGAGCTTGAGAACTTTTTTTTTAAAAAAAACGCATAAAATTTGCAAAATCTCATCGGTTCTTTATTTGAAACGTTAGATTGGTCCATGACATTTACTTTTTGAAGATAATTTCATTTAAATGTTGACCGCGAATGGGCCCTAGAAAAGTTGGCAGAAAATCCGCTTTTTTATCGACAAATTTTGTTCAGCGATGAGGCTCATTTCTGGTTGAATGGCTACGTAAATAGGCAAAATTGCCGCATTTGGAGTGAAGAGCAACCAGAAGCCGTTCAAGAACTGCCCATGCATCCCGAAAAATGCACTGTTTGGTGTGGTTTGTACGCTGGTGGAATCATTGGACCGTATTTTTTCAAAGATGCTGTTGGACGCAACGTTACGGTGAATGGCGATCGCTATCGTTCGATGCTAACAAACTTTTTGTTGCCAAAAATGGAAGAACTGAACTTAGTTGACATGTGGTTTCAACAAGATGGCGCTACATGCCACACAGCTCGCGATTCTATGGCCATTTTGAGCGAAAACTTCGGAGAACAATTCATCTCAAGAAATGGCCCGGTAAGTTGGCCACCAAGATCATGCGATTTGACGCCTTTAGACTATTTTTTGTGGGGCTACGTCAAGTCTAAAGTCTACAGAAATAAGCCAGCAACTATTCCAGTTTTGGAAGACAACATTTCCGAAGAAATTCGGGCTATTCCGGCCGAAATGCTCGAAAAAGTTGCCCAAAATTGGACTTTCCGAATGGACCACCTAAGACGCAGCCGCGGTCAACATTTAAATGAAATTATCTTCAAAAAGTAAATGTCATGGACCAATCTAACGTTTCAAATAAAGAACCGATGAGATTTTGCAAATTTTATGCGTTTTTTTTTTAAAAAAAGTTCTCAAGCTCTTAAAAAATCACCCTTTAGTTGTATGAGATGTAACGCATATTTACTACAGTCGATGGCAAATTTGATTTCGTTCATTTTTTGTGTGTAATACGAGTACCTACGTACTCGCATTTACTTCGTAATACCTACGATAGCAATATATGTTATTGGTTATTGTCATAAGGAGAAGTTAACGAGTTATTCTAACTCCTCAGCCTTTGATAGTTACGTAAATAGTAAAATTTACTTCGTAACTTATTCGCAAGTAATGCATCAGCGTGTAAGTTTTAATATAAATATTTTACTATAGCACCAACGTTATATGTTACAACAGCGAATGTTATTTCAGATATAAGTTGCCGTTACAACAACCGCAATTCATGTAAAAATTACTAGAAAAATATTACTGTTGTCTTGATGTACAATAATATTGGCAACCCCATTTCTTTCGGTGTAAGGATTAAAAGAATAAATATAGAAAATGATTACCCGTTTGAAAAGTCGTTTATTCATTAAATTATAACCGCTGTGTGTTCGCATCTTGAAAGATTAATAAATATTTTTTTCTCCCGACTTGCCGTAGGGCAAAAAGTATGGAATATGCGTTTTATTGGCACGGTGCGAATGTACCTGTTTATCGTGACTATTGTTTACGGTTTGTCAAACCAATTACCGTGTGTTTTTTTTTGCCGTGAAAGAACAGTTAACTCGGTAGTCGATGGTTGGCATACAATGACTGGCATTGCCCAACCGGTGACCGTTATTACCCAAATCTTCTGATAATGACGGTCAATTATGTGTTCTTTTTTGCTTCGTCGTAGAGGAAGCCATTTTCGTAAGAAAAATTTGGAGATATTGATGTCACTGTACCAAAATAGTCCCAAAACGTCGAGATATCATTTTTTTTTAAATGTCCGCGCGTGCGTATGTGTGTGTGTATTGAGCTTGCAAAATTGCAATAAATATATCTCGAGAATAGGTTAATCGATCATCCCGACAAAATGCACACGGCTTGAGTCGCAATCCCCCGGTCAGTTTTCTGCAATGTTTGGCCAAATTGCTAACGAGTGTCTCATTTTATGGTTGTTTGAATTTTTCGAAAAATGGATGTACGCTCTCTTGCTTTTGTTAATTTTTAGCTATCGAGTTAAAACTTTCTACAAGAATAGGCCAGGGGACAAGGTTGTTTGATATTGAGATTGGCACGAATCGATCGAGGCGTTCAGATTTTATTGAATCATGAATTTTTGTAATTTTTCGAAAAAAAAAAACTATTTTGTCCATTTTCTACATCTATCAAACTGAAACTTAACATAGAAATTGGCTAATGTACAAGGATACATGGTTTTGAATTTGATAAAAATCGATTAAGGGGTTTAAACGTTATGAAATATTCAGTTTTTTTTCTTTATTAATTATTCCTTTATTTGATTGTTTACCGTTATGTTACTGTTAAAAACAACTTGATAAAGTGGGAGATAAAGTGGATGCACCGATTGTAGCCCTTGTATCATTTTCAAAATTCCCTAGTATTTTGTAGCATTAGTAACTTTTTCAAAGTTATTCAACGATAATATAAATGTAATTTGAGTGTAATTTTTATAAAAGTACACCTTTTGCGCTCAAAAATATTGTAATTCATTAAAAACATTTACGACGACAACTGATAAAATAATGGATGTGATAATTATTTCCTTATATCGTAATTTTTCATAAAAATTTAAGAATTTTTATTGTTAGTATATCAAACTTATACCTTAGAGCAGGGGTCTCCAAACTACGGCCCGAGGGCCACATTCGGCCCGCGGACAGATTTTGGACTATTTCACTTTTTACCACCGGCAACAATGATAATATGGTTTTGGCCCTCGGAACTTACTGGAGTAATCAGTATGGCCCTAAGGCTGGAAAGTTTGGAGACCCCTGCCTTAGAGTAACAAGTATACATCGGGTACATCTAACTTGTTCATCCATGGTCTAGTTTTTACAAAAGAAGATTCGTTTATAAAAAAAATAAATAAATAAATGCTCCTTAGTGAGTGTGATTTTCTCTTTGTTCCCTAATGTAGTTGGTGCAATAAGAAAAAACAGTAAAGTTATTAATTTCCTTATTCACTGTCGATGATCCGAATTGTAAATTATCGATGGTTTTTGAAAATAAGATAAAGCCACGAAGAACACAAACCGCAGAGTCGTTAGCTTAGTTGCGGTGGAAGCTTTTCTCTTGAAAATGTTTGTTTAGCAGGTCCGTCACTGAGATTGAACGAACGATTGGACATTGTCCGAGAAACCGGGGAAGCCGATTACGTCCTCATCGCCGGCTTAGATCTGCGTGAAGGTAGAACAACTAGAATGGGGTTGATGGAGGAGGGCGAAGTTGCAGGGTTGCAGGTATGACGCCCATGGGGTGGACGGGGGACTCGAATGAGAGAGGAAGACAGAATTCCGACACTTTGCTTGATTACACGTCGGTAGTGATTTGTCGATGACGATGACGACCAATACCGAGCATTGTCGTACTCCTGTCAAAGCCGACAGGTACCGCCGCGTGACCTTTCGATGTTTCGACGCATTACAGGTATCTCGGTCTGGGCTTGGAGCGCCGTCCATGCTGTACATCAGTGGAATATGGTTGATGACAGGTGCTAGCAAATTTTTCGACCGTAATAAGGGGTCAAAGGAGGAAAAATGCTGAAAACCCAGATTTACGTCGTTTGAATATCAAAAGGATTCGAGTTGATCAAAGAGTTGTGGAATTATAATTTTTTATTCAAACATTTTTTAAAAATAGATTACAAGTTCTTTGGGCTATCCTTGTCTTCTTGATATTTAGAACTCAGAGTTCTTCATTGAAATCTCACCACTTGTCACAAATACGAAAAGCTTTCCACACTGATAAAAAAACTATTTATATGGAGCCAACTAAATTTAATTGTCTAAAATGAGAATTAATTATCCTGATTGAATATAGATTGGTTCAAGTTATGAGTTGATAGGATTGGCTCGAATTAATCGTAAGTTTTGCCACAACTAATTTGACGGGAGGTCAACTATATTGATTTGGCTCAATTAAATTTACTGTGAATCAATTGAATTCAGTTGGTTGAAACTAAATGTAGTTAGCTCCATCTATATACCGTTTATCTCAACGATATAAATCATAAGGGAAAAAAAAAAAAAACGAAAGAAGCAAATAATTGCACGTTTTTTGAGAGAGTTATGTAACATTTTTTTGCGTTATCGAGAAAATGGATACCGAATTTGTGATAAGCGAAGAATATGTTGTATTAGCGACTGAAACTTTATTCAGTCGAAGTCGAAACGAAGTTAGACGAAGACGGAGTTGGGATTACACTATATGCTCATTATTTTGTAATCGTTCAAACTTTAAAACGACATTTGGTTCATTAGACTACGATTATTGTTTTATTTTTTTACAGGTTTTCAACGACGAACAATCGGTAATTCCATTCTGTTCGTCTCCAAATACATTAGCCATTAATAGACAAAATAATCTAAAATCATGAAGATTTAGAATAAAATAGCCTGAAACGCACAGCATAATTTTAATCTAATTAGTACAAAATGTCAAAGGTAAAAAAAAATGTCTATCACATTTTAATTCTGTCTTACGTTTGTAATCTACATTCCCCGCTAACATTTTATAACGTTATGTCACAAAGTACGAGATATATCGTATGAAACGTACTCACGAGATGGCGTTGCGTGAAATGGGCTTTAGCAAGATACGCCATCTGTCAACACGGCAGTGTGAATATCGCCGAAGGCGCGCTGCCGCACTGTACAACGTGTAATGTACAATGTACCTTTAATTTAATCGCTTAAGATCACTCACTCTGTGCCAGCAAAAAAGATTACAAGTACATACGTGTTCATAACCACAATGAACCTCAACGTCCGATCTGTTTTATCTGTGCAATTTTAGTTGTTTAATCGCTTAAGATCATTACTCTGTGACATTAATTTTCTTTTTAGTAAATCTGCGACTAAATTCAATATTTAACTCGATTAACGTTTCTTATAATCGATAGTTTTTTTTTAAATTTCATTCGAGCGACTAATACACAAAGTAACAGATGCGCCGCTGTATTGAATCACTTATTTTCTATTAGCTATTCGCATGTAATTCTGTTGGTACAACTCGAACTAAAAATTATAACTTTTTAATCAATCTGTGAACGAAACATAAACTTTTAATAATTTTTTTTTTTACATTCCAGTAAAAGTATCAAAGGGGATTGGTATTTCAGTTGGAATATTAATACCAAAACAACATTATATACATAGAAGACATACAAAAAATGTTGCTGCTACGATCCGCAGCCTCTTTGAAAAGTTATTGTGTTTTTTGGTAACACATCCAAACAAACAAACGGACAGAAATAAGGAAATGTCTTTTCTATATTATTAGGTTTTTAAACCATAATCTAACAGTCGATATTTTTTTTTCATCACAATTAATTGGTTCTTTCTATACTTCGTATGTAATGAACGAAAGAAACTGAAAACTCGATGCACTCACTAAAATTACTGTCAGTACAGATGAATATAACTAAATAATATTTGACACTGAATGAACTTTCGAACATATCATTCGACATAATGAATTCTCCTCGTTTAATTAATAATAATAAATAAAAATCAATAAGTATAAATGACTGAAGAATAACTTCTTGAAAAGCAGATCCCATTTCAGACGATGTATTTCATTCCGAGCCCTCGTCATTATTATCCTCGTCATCTTAAAAAGCGGGAAAGACGGGCGCAGGTATACCGAGAGACTAAACAATATACATATACGCTGAGATCATCCAACTTCACAGGCATCAGCCATTCTTGAATGGCAAATACCAATACACCCACTTGGCAAGAGAGCGTATACAGGGTGGATCTGGAATGGACAGCTCGTCGAGAGATCCGTGGAGTAAGTCTGAGAAGCGCAAAGCTTTTCGATAGGACAAGAAGGAAGAGAACTCGCTCGTTTCACTGTAAGGGCTTTGGCGCACTGAGAGGCGAGCAACAAATGACTTGCAAACGCAACTCGAGCCTAGCGAGTGACCGCGGCGAAATAGAGGTGTCCGAGATGAGAGGGCGGCTCCGCCACGTTTATTTATCCTACCCGCGCGCTCTGGACCCCAAAGAGCTGCCGCTCTTCGTTTCTTCCTCTCTTATTTTCCTCGACTCTTTTTGCTCTTTCTTTCGTACACACCGACGACTGGTTTCTCTTATTTTTCGTTCCTCTCATCATCTCCCACCTTTAACTTTAGTTTCTTCTTTTTTCCTCACTTCTGCTTCTTCTTCTTCTTCTCCTTCTTCTTCTTCTTCTGCTTCTTTGTCTTCTTATTCTTCTTCTTCTTTCTTTTATTTATTTTCCTCCACTAATTCGTTAACCTCTACTTCGTTGCTCTTCCCCACCTTCACCAGCTTTCGGTTTCTTTTTTTCCTCATAGCGATGACTGTACTGTACTGTATCACGAGTCGCGACCCTTTCACACCCGGCGATGCCGCCCTCACGGCTTTGATCGCTATCGAAGTGTTTGCGTGAGCGTGTGCGCGTGTTTGTGCTCCGCGTTCACCACTTTTATTTCTCTCTCTCTCTCTCCCTCCCTCTCACTTTTTTTTCTTTATATTCGTTGCATGAATGCGCGTGTACTTATGAGTGAATCGACTCGACTTATCTGACGCTTTCCAAGACGTGTTATGCCCTCGTGACGTCGTTGCCGACCGAGCCCTGTAATCACGAACCCGCGTGCCGACCAAGCATCACAGAAGACAAGGAACGAGAGGAGAAGACGTCGATCCATTCGAGAAACGCCCCTGCTGGAAAATAAGTTGACGCCGCTTTACGATTGGCTCCCTACACCCGGAACATCGCGATGAATTCTCAAAGATCTTCACAAATATTACCCAGGTATTCCCTCTATCGGCGTCTCACACCCTTGATTCCCTTTGACTCTCCGCTCTGTTGCTATCTATTTGCCCAACAGTCTGCTTCAAAGAGATGTTACGAAAGGATCAGCCCTCCGCGCAGTTGTAAGAATTATAGGTGGAGTGAACATTTGTTTTTCAATTTTTTTTTTCTTCATCCGTTTTTATGAAACAATAGAAATATAGTTCTGTACGTTTATTAGCTCGAATCAAGTAGTTACACTTGACTAAGTTTTTACGCTTTCCTATTAAAAGGTTACGATCGAATAAAAAGAAATGTTACTTCAACAAGGATATTGTTATTTCTATATTTTTCACATTAAACGATACCGAATTAATTAATTAATTTTTAACTATCTAATTTCTAAACAACCCTTAAATGATTAATTAATCCACTGAAATGTATTATTATTAATTTTATTATAAATATTTATTTCGGTTAAGGTACAAATATTTGAGTAAAGAAAATTCCAGATTTCATTGCCAAGATACTCAAAATGGGCCAAAAATAGTTAAGAAAGAATATCTAGATGAATAGATGTGTGTGTTTGTGTGTATATATGTGTTTTAAGACCTCGAAAGTGTCATATCTATGTATCGCTAGAAATAATCGACCGATCAAGCTCAAATTCGTCACAAAACAGAGCAATAATTGTAATGAAAATGAAAGTACCAATGGTGCGTCGGCATCTCGTAACTTTCTCATTATATTTCTTACTGATATGAAGTTACAAGTAATCTTGTCATTTACCGAAGTATTGTAAATGAGAATATGCATCTAGCAGATACTTTTCTACCGTCAGATAACCGAAGGATCCAGATGTATGCGTGAGTGGAACAGGGTGCAACAGTGAAACAAGCAAGAGAGTGCATCTTTCTCTTTTGCGCCGTCTGTAATGAAAATCCAACTTCATTCGAACCCGTACTGTTTATTTTGCTACAAGTATCATCGATGATGGGCAATGATACGACGTGATTATAATATATAAAGGGTGATTTTTTAAGAGCTTGAGAACTTTTTTTTAAAAAAAAACGCATAAAATTTGCAAAATCTCATCGGTTCTTTATTTGAAACGTTAGATTGGTCCATGACATTTACTTTTTGAAGATAATTTCATTTAAATGTTGACCGCGGCTGCGTCTTAGGTGGTCCATTCGGAAAGTCCGCTTTTTTATCGACAAATTTTGTTCAGCGATGAGGCTCATTTCTGGTTGAATGGCTACGTAAATAGGCAAAATTGCCGCATTTGGAGTGAAGAGCAACCAGAAGCCGTTCAAGAACTGCCCATGCATCCCGAAAAATGCACTGTTTGGTGTGGTTTGTACGCTGGTGGAATCATTGGACCGTATTTTTTCAAAGATGCTGTTGGACGCAACGTTACGGTGAATGGCGATCGCTATCGTTCGATGCTAACAAACTTTTTGTTGCCAAAAATGGAAGAACTGAACTTAGTTGACATGTGGTTTCAACAAGATGGCGCTACATGCCACACAGCTCGCGATTCTATGGCCATTTTGAGCGAAAACTTCGGAGAACAATTCATCTCAAGAAATGGCCCGGTAAGTTGGCCACCAAGATCATGCGATTTGACGCCATTAGACTATTTTTTGTGGGGCTACGTCAAGTCTAAAGTCTACAGAAATAAGCCAGCAACTATTCCAGTTTTGGAAGACAACATTTCCGAAGAAATTCGGGCTATTCCGGCCCAAATGCTCGAAAAAGTTGCCCAAAATTGGACTTTCCGAATGGACCACCTAAGACGCAGCCGCGGTCAACATTTAAATGAAATTATCTTCAAAAAGTAAATGTCATGGACCAATCTAACGTTTCAAATAAAGAACCGATGAGATTTTGCAAATTTTATGCGTTTTTTTTTTTAAAAAAGTTCTCAAGCTCTTAAAAAATCACCCTTTACAAGCGACAACGAATAATACATTCGAATAAAAAGTAAAACAAGCTTGCAAAGACCTTTAACAAAGTTTCGTCTATGAGAAAGTCAACATTGATCAACATAGTTTCTCATAGAGTTGGCTTTGTTTAAAATGGTAAATAATGAGGAAGCAATGTGCAAGTTTCTGCGTTGAATTGTTGTTTTTTTTTTTCAATACTTTTTCGAACATTGTAAGCGTTATAATCAATACTGTCTGACTTCTAGAGATCTCATTCTGTTTTATGAATAGTCTCTTCGGTAATTGCATTGCTCTTTGTTCCAACAAGTTCGATACCGACTGGCAAATTGACAAATTGTCAGATTGTAGCTCTTTTTTTATTTCTACGCTACTCTCCAATATTATTAATTAATCCCGAGAGTGAATGACTTTTGCAGTCATTGTTCGTGAAGGATTACGATTTTTTTCATGGTAGCAGGGTGTTCGTAGCGGAGAGTAAAAAAAAAAAGCTGACTGAGTGCGCCTGTGGAATATACGTCTCGGTTGCTTTTAATTAAAACAATCCCTTAATGCCAGGAATATAGCCATCGGTAGCTACAGTGGTACCCCCTCCCCCTCCCAACAACCCCCGCAACGAAGCCGAGAGTTCTGGTTGCCCAACCCCGCGACGCGGGGAAGGACGAACAGGGATGGCGGGTCGAAGGGAGTAAAACGGGCCGTCGGGGTTTCAGAGAGGATTGCCGACCAATTATCTGCTCCCGATATGATCTTTCGCGTCTCTTTGCTCTTCTCGATTTTCGAGTCTTTCCCTCGTTCGAATGCCGTGTGCTTTGACTCGCTAGGGCTAAGCTCCCAAGGCCCCGGGGAAATATATTCCCGACGACGACGACGACGACGGCGATGACGTCGAACGAAGTGAACGCGAGCAAGGACGTCGAGGCGACAACGGTAGCGGGTTTCTCTTCGTTATTGTATACAGAGTTCGACGGGGACGTATAACTTGCGCCGCATCGAAGCCAAAAAGGTGCCGTTGTCTGGTGTATTGAAGCAAATAGGTTTGATGTATTATTGTAACATCCTCTTGCGGTATCGGATATAAGTCTCCCGACACCATAAATCTCCACTCTTTCTATATTTTTTTCCCTTTACTGTCACCAATGTCTTTTTTTACTTTGTAACATTATTTTTTTCAATTTTTCTTCATTTCACGGAATTCAAAATAATTTTTACTTTTCAATTACATACCAAGTATGGAAAGAGAAAGTATTGTTATTCAAAAATAATTCGACCAATCGACAATGGTATAAATACGAGTTGTGATTGTTCTAGAATAAAAAGTAAAAATTCACTTTTTCTGTCTGTCTGTCTGTCAGTCCGTCCTTCCGTTTATTTGTCTGTATCATCCGAAAACAAAATTAATTTTTCAAGATACTGCGCATTCGTGAAATTTATTGTGTCCTGAATATATAAAACGTAATATTTGTATTAAAATTCGAATTGAAACATCAATAAATTTTTTTTTTATACTCAACCTGAAATGTCAAAAATCACAAAGTTTATTTTTGGTCCGCAGACTTGTTACAAAAATGTGTTAGTCGCGTGAATGATATGTTAAAAGAAGCTTGGCAAATTAACAAAGCCGTTTTCGTTAATTGCCAAAGCTTATTTTAACTTAAAAATGATTATGATTTGGTCTGAGACGTACAGACAAACCACATGAAAATGGCGAGTAGAATATCAACGATTCGCTACAGAGATATCTTCGTTATCCGTTATCTGCTCTCGATTGATATAGAAACAAACGATCGATTATAAAAAATTTGTGTTGAGTGAAATATTGTCGCAGGTATAATAAAAAAAATTATTATCTCGGAGCTAGTGATTATAAGCGGTTTCCTATAATTTCTAATAATTATTAACACCGATTTGTTAAACTCAAAAAATTTCGTAGACAGAAGAAATTTGACTTTTGAAGTACATTTTGTAGTTATATACACATTACACTGATGGTGTTTATCACTGGCATATCATTTTATAAAAATAATTCGTAATCATATATCAAATCATTTCGTCCAACTGCGACCAAGGAATTCACGACGTATTTCCGAGAACACCACAAGTATGGCGGCGTCATAGGGTCGTTGGTAACGTCACGCTCCTATCCCATCAATTTTTTTCGCATGCATCACATTTGTTCTTCAATCGATAATAAACTTTCCTTTATCAACGTCGTGAGTGATAAGGCAAAAAACATAATTAAAGTACGCTACATTGCTGGCGTTAATTTCTTCTCTGCGTACCATCGTCAAGGCAAGCTAGGAATTCAAAATGAAGTACCCATAAAAAGACGTTTCATTAATCTTATTCTCGGTTTAGAAATCATTATAGTTAGCAATAATATATTAAAATGCATCCTATATGAATGCTGTTGACGTTTTTGTTCATAATTTTTTGTTTAAGATGGTGTACCGACTGTAGCAAAAGTGGCGCTCCCACGTCCTTAAGCCCATGTTGACGACATGGATCAACAAAGGATATTCAATTCTATAAAATCCATTATAAATCGTCCAAGTGAGCGACGTAATCATAAACCGAAGAGAAAAATAAGAAAATAAACGCAGCGAAAAGAAGGTCGAGGTGGCACAAAGCAAGCGCTGTGTCCAAACTCGAGAGTTACGACGAAACAAAACAATCTATCTTTCAAGTATAGAAGCGGTATAAATATAAATATATTTTAACAAGAGTTCTCGAGTGGTATTGCCGTAATATAAAGCCGGTGACCGTGGCGGCGAATCGAGAGATTCCATTATTCTCAATCCCGGTTGTTTCATCCTCTCGTCATCTCAGCACTCGGACCTCTAAAGTGCGCATCGTGTTTTGAGTGACATCGAGTGCCACCTCGCGAGGCTCACCTCTTACTCTTATTTCTACATTAACCCTCCAAGCTTTTGATAGCTCGAGCGAAATGATATTCAACACGTTTTTTTTTTTTAAATTATTGTCTAAAATTATTTTCGTCTTTTTTCTTTTTACAGTTGTAAATCGTCGAAACAGAGGAATCACTTTTATCATGATAAACGGTGAAAGTGAATGCGTCAAGCGGGCATGTCGGCTCGAACATATCCAAAACGAGCTAGTGAGAGACGAAAGGCTCGTGGTAACTCGAGCAGAAGCGTGGAATCAACACGAGAGAGGGGACACAGAGAGAGAGAGAGAGAGAGAGAGAGAGAGAGAGAGAGAGAGAGAGAGAGAGAGAGAGAGAGAGAGAGAGAGAGAAGCGTAAAGACTCGTGAAAGCTTCCGGAGAGACAAATTGGCGTGAAAGCGCATTTCGGCCCCTGGCGCCTCTATCTGTGACGATGGCCGGAGGAGGAGGGTTCGCTCTACCGAGTACTCGACGACGAGTACAGCCCTGTGGACTCCTCTATGTCGCGGGTCGCGTCCGCGTTCTCGACTGTACTCTGTATAACGTTTACAACTATATATGCTTCGAGTAGGCGTGAGATAATATCAAACATTTACGTTGGTCGACGCCGACAAGGAAAAGCCTCGCGGGGAGTAGAACTAAATACACTTACTCGGGAGAAATGCAGCCCTTGGAATGGGGATGGTCATATCATTCCGCGCTATTGCTCGGAAAGAATGGTGCGGTGATGAGAGATCCATTATATATCGAGATCTATACATATGCCGTAGTTCATATAAAATTATTAACGAAATATAAATTATTTCATCAAGACGTAATGGAATCTGATTTATATTTGGCAGAATATTGAAAATAACAGAGAAAAACAAAGAGCGACGTTCAACCAGATACGATGAGGTTGAGGTAACTAAATTTCGTTTGCCGCAACCTTCGAGTGGAGTGAAGAGCAACTACGCGTGGAGTTGAATACGATGAAGCTAACGGTAATGTTACAGTGAGTTTGGCTCAGCGTCATATGACGAGTTTAATCTCATCGAACATCATATTTATTCAGTGAATTAATTTCCGCCCAATGAATTTTAATTTTTCCATATTTATTTATGAATACTTTCAACTTTCTTTGATATTATATTTAATTTATTGTCTTTATTCAATTTATTTCATTTTTTAATGTAGTTTTTCATATTTCTTATAATAATAAATTATAAGAAAAATTCGTGCGGTTCTCTGATAAATACCGAAACGATAGGTAGGTTATCGAGATTGTCGTAGCGAAATACGGGATTAAAAATTTCAACCGGATCACCAGGATGCGTTAACATCTTAAAATCGTCATCGTCTCGACAGGCGGACAGAAGAAATGTGCATGAACATATGTACGTGCAGCCCTCGGAGGGTACGAGATTGTAACAAAAGTGACATGGGACATGGCAGCGTATATGGTTGTTGATGGTAGCAACAGTGCGGCAGCAAGAGCAACGCGAAGAGCGGATGTTACTCTGAGAGAGCGAGCAAGGGTGTCTCGTCGGTGTCTACCGAGCTCTCGCGTTCACTGCGCAGCCATTAGTCGCACCCCGGTAAATTGAGTGGCGCCTACTAGGTACGCGCCTGATTCTATTAAAGACATCAAACGGGCAAAAATTACATCAGCACCAGGGCCACCCTCGGTTACTATACGCGCTTGCCTGACTCTGCTTGTGTCATGTATATATATATATATATATTTCTAGCACGCTATCCTGGTACTACCCCCGTAAACGCACCTATACCCCTCAACTAGTATAATATCCACGGCACCTCTAACCCCGAGAGAGAGAGAGAGAGAGAGAGAGAGAGAGAGAGAGAGAACTATCCTGCTACACTGCATAGGAATTTGAGTAAAACGTGTCGTACATATGTGTCGCACAGTATCATCGTGGCTTTTGTCCTGATAAATTGATAGGCAGGGGTTTCAAGAAAATGTTCAACCCCTTCAACGTAATTACATGCGACAATTGAGTAAGAGGTTCTCCTGCACTTAACAACATTTTGTAACGTTGTGAAAGAGCGATAGATACAAAATAATAATAAACATACTATATTTAGAAAAAAATGTATATATCTACATATATATAAAATTATATATTCATGTATAATATAACAAATATATTCATGTGGAAATGTGTATGTTGTTACGACTACAATTTGAAGGTATCGTATCGTTGAATGCCGGATAAATAAACGTTGCACTGCAGTTGAATCTATGATTTAATAACAAATAATAATAATAATAAAATATGAATAATTTTTTTATCGTATTATTCGTCAGTACTCACTAGCATTTCGAATATATTTATCTACAATTATGTACGTATCACGTAGTATATTTATAAATTTACAAATAAATATGTGCCTTGGATATTATTTATGTTTATATTTATATTTTACCTCTGATATTATCTGTATGTATGTATTATTATGCATACATGATAGAGAGGAGAATACCGGTGGAATGAGAAGGAGACGAGAACGTTTTGACACGATTTCATAGCGGGTATGGTGTAAAGCGCGATAAAGGCAGAGAACAGTGGTGACGGGACGCCTGTGCTTCTCCGCTATACACATCACCGTTGCTACCGGGAAAGAGCCTGCGCCAAATCTAATTCCCGGTCTCGCTTTATTTGATCATATTTTACATCGGCTTTGAAGCTGCCCTCGAAAGGCACGCTTTTAAAATACATTACACGTATTGCGCATAGGCGCGTACGTGCAAGGGTGAGGACCGAACCGAGAACACGACGGACTCATGGTTTCTACGTAAGCGTGAACGTAGAGGTAACGCGAACGATGATTTTTCTTTAATTTCCCACTTCGTTGCATATCTGTTACGACATCTAAGAATTTTACTTTGCAAAGTAATGATTAACATTTTTTTTATCATTTCGAGTATCAAACAATTGTTTTGGCGTAGATGAGAGAACTGTTGAGGATCAAAGGAGTAGAGGATAGAAGGTGGATGGTAAGATAGTAGAAATGAAGAAGGAGAAGAACGAAGGACAGAAGAGCGAAAGAAAAGGAAATGAAAGTTGGATGGAGAGTGAAGGAAAGAAGAGTGCGAAATATTGGGAAAGATATTAATAAATGTAAAGATAAAAATAAGGAATATCGATTTAAATCAAATAGTATAGGAGAAACAATAAATGTATAATAGAATCAATAGAATTCAATAAAATAATATTGAAAGAAGTATAAATGCAAGGTATTTGCGAGGTTCGAGGTGTGCGACAGCGGAGAGTCTAATTAAAAATACGATAAGGATTAGATTAAGCAATGTACAGCGCAGTAGAACGAAGCGATGGTAATCTAAAAAAGGCGAAAGTCTGTCTCTTATGGAGGCGATAGAGCAGTACATGAAACACTCTGTATAATCAATTAGGCCACTGTTTCCGGTCGACATTTGAAATGTATTTTTCTAATTCGCCAGTATCTAATACTACTCGATAAGAACTTCTGCGATTCAAAAAAAAATGTATAACCTATCTACTGTGATTACTGAAAAAAAAAAAAAAAAATGATAACCCAAACATTAGAAAATACATTTTCTTTTCAACTCATTGTCAGTGTATTTCGGAAACTGTTGATCACTCGAAATACAGTTTTAACACCGTATTTTAAAAACTGTATTTCGAGTGACCAACCGTTTACGAAATACACTGACAAATGAGTTATGAACACCGCGTGGGGGTCATACGAGTCTACACTGACGACCGGTGTTTAATAAGCTGGTGTCGATTTGTATTATAACCTCAAAACTATCAACGCGATTTACTTGATAATATGTCAATGAAATTCAATGACATTTAATTAAAAATTATATTCGTCGCATAATTCTGTATTGATTACTGATAACCTATTGATTTTTATCTACTCATTCCGAGCATATATATGTTTAAAATTTTTAGGTGGGACCTATTGATTATAACACAATGGCTTGTGTGAATTTTGACTGTGAATGGAACTCTGATCAAAGATTCCACACAAATCGCCTATAACACCCTGAATTTTCAACAGTGTATGTGTCAGCATATAAAAGTAATGACGATTCAGCTACTTTTCAATGTAATAGCACATTATCTTTCTGACGTTGAAAATTTCAATTTTAGCATAAGTTTTGTTTTAACAAAAAAAATTAAACTATCAAGATTTTAGTAACTTTGTCGATTTTCATCAAACTTTCTACGATGAACGGAGAGTAACTGATCTACCTGTATTCCATATTTTAGCCTGATAGCTCAAGTCGTTCTTAAGTCTATTCAATTTTGTATGATCCGTGGCGCATGCGCACGTATATTCACACATAAGCGCGCGCGCACGCATCAAACGTTTTTTTATTTAGTATGATTTTCGGATTATTCAACGTATTTCAAGTACCTTAAGTACGTCGGCTGTACTGGACAAGCTGTAACGAGTAAGCCAGTCACTATACCGCCAGTACTGGTATTAAGGCAAAGCGAAATCTCTATACTTACACAGATGTACCGCTGCTCTTTTACTCCGTCGTGAGTGCCTATCTTTTTCGCACTCATGGGTGGAGCATAGAGGTTTCGCCTCCCCTTAAGGGAGGTACTAAACCTCTGTACTCACTCCACTGCATCTAATTTTCGGAAGACACTTTCTCGTTCTACACTGAACAGAATTGAATAAAATTCGGTGAGTACACTGCAAGAGCGTGAATCTTTCGGAAGACAAACGGAGAGTTGTTAAAGTTAAAAAAAAAATTATAAATTTATTATCCGCAACTACCTGTAACGGAAAAATCACTTTTTAAAATGATTTAGGGCATAAAATGAAAAAAAAACGCCACTTGTCACCGGGAAACTAGCACAAAAACACACACTGTACATCGATTCGAATTGCGATTCAGAAAGGAATAAGTACCTAAACTGTGCACCGGAACTATCGTTTATAATCCCGAAGAATAAATCGACGAGACACGGCCGATATGTCAGCTGTATGAAGGAAAGACGAAATATCCATGAGTGCGAAAGAGATAGAACCTGTATCGTTTCGCCTCACCTGAATTCCACGAGAGGCGCTGGTAGTAATTCATACAGCTTCTCTCACACACACCGGTAGAGTGAAATGCTATTGTTTACCGTTTTAGTTACCCTCTGAGTAAGTTTCGCCTTTTTTAAACATTATTAGATACTATACACTTTTATTAATTGTTAGTATTATGGAATTTTGTATATTGATAGAGAAGTGATTAAGGAAATAATAAGATTACAAATATTTCTCAAACTATGTTATTACGATAAAAATATTAATAAAAGTGTTGAGTAATAAATAAATAAATAAAATGACTAAATAAATAAAACTTGATACATCAAAACCACATGGCAAATAATAAATTTGATCTATCTAAATAATTTAAATGTAAGGATACAGGAGAGCGGATACCGCGAAAGACATTCTCGATTCGAATACGAGGTAGCATCTTCCGGGTTGAAAGGATGCCATGAGAAATCGACTAACGAGGGTGAGCTCACGAGGGATGGTTCGAGGGATGCTGTTCCGTTGCCTCGATTCCCGAAGTCTCTCGGTCATGATCGGAGAACCGGATACAATTAAATACTCGTGCTCGAGCGCTCGCATTGTTCCCGTATTCGTAAACCCCGCGACAGGACGGGCCCCCGCGTACACCCCCCACGTAGTATTACATATACACTGTACACATAACTATATTCTATTCGTTTTGTTATACACACTATTCTGCTGCGAATGTACATCGGTATTGTGTCAATTTGTGTTCGGTTGAGATACAGTTGACTCGCCTCACGCCCAACCAGTACCAGACGTTTATTGGACCAACATAATAATCACACGCACATTCGCTCGGGGTATACACGGTAGAAGGGAGAGTGGAGAGCAAAGACCGTTTTCATCGGTACCAGTTGACGATGGGGTGAGCCTCAACGCTGCTAGTAACTTACACGCGCGAGACAAATTCATATAGCATCATTGTGCTACCCCGATGGTAACTTATAGTATAGATTAGTACCAGCCAGCGAAATGGGACGAGAATGAGATGAGAATGTATGGTACGCGAGCGGTCTCGGTGAATTCGTGATTACTGACGACCGGTAGCGAGAACTATCAAGATTTTCGTATTGTTACGAAATAGAGAGAGAGAGAGAGAGTGAGAGAGAGTGAGAGAGAGTGAGAGAGCGAGAGAGAGCGAGAGAGAGAGAGAGAGAGAGAGAGAGAGAGAGAGAGAGAGAGAGAGAGAGAGAGAGAGAGAGAGAGAGAGAGAGAGAGAGAGAGAGAGAGAGAGAGAGAGAGAGAGAGAGAGAGAGAGAGAGAGAGAGAGAGAGAGAGAGAGAGAGAGAGAGAGAGAGAGAGAGAGAGAGAGAGAGAGAGAGAGAGAGAGAGAGAGAGAGAGAGAGAGAGAGAGAGAGAGAGTGCGAGACAGAGTGACAGGGACGGAAGGTTTGTAACGAGGAGACGGCACGTGGCGAAAAAGCGTGGCCTCGATGATCTTCTATAAGTACGTTATCTCCGTTGTGCTAGACCGTGACTTAATTATCCGGGATGATATGCTCAGGAGTTTCTCACGTCTTGTCAGCGATCGTGTCTAATCACAGGTAAACCGGAATCACCGATTAATCAATAAAATATTTCAAGAATTGACAATTATTAAAATACATTTTTGCTCATTCTATTATTCTTTGAGTCTTGGAAACTTGAATATCAGAGAATTGAAATATCGGTCGGAATATATATCTATAGGATTAAAAAAAATGTTTAAATGAAGCGTACACGTATAATTCATCGAATATCGTGAGCTTTTTCAATTTGAATACCGTTTCACAGCGTTGAATTGATTCTGCTGCTTGTCGACGAGCATTATGCCGGGGTTATCGATCCTCGAAGAATAAACGCGGGTGAGGTAATACCGGAACCTCGGTTCTCTGATACTATCCCGTAGGTAACGCAAGAGCTACGAGAAGCTGTAGTACGACAACATCGCCGAGTATACTACCAGGATGGTTCAGCGTGTGTCGGCAACGTTCTGATTTGATTCCCGTTGTCGAGAGCTTGCATCTCGTAGAGAGTACGTTGCGCCTGAGGCACAAGTTAAGAAGCAGTAGTAGTAGTAGAAGAAGAAGAAGAAGAAGCAGAAGAAGAAGAAGAAGAAGAAGAGGAGGAGGAGGAGGAAGAAGAAGAAGAAGAAGAAGAAGAAGAAGAAGAAGAAGAAGAAGAAGAAGAAGAAGAAGAAGAAGGAGCAATGGACAGAGAAAGGGGAAAAAGCGCGCGGTAAACGGCCGAGTCTCAGCAGAGCTCCCCCGAGATCCTCGGGATGGCTTTTCTTTCTTCAGCAACAGCACACAGCGCAATGTAATCGAGTCTCTCTCCCTTTCCCTTGCTTTCTTCGCGCTCTCCTCAACCCCTCGATCCTTCGGCGATCTTTATACATCTCAATTCCGTCGGTCTGTCTCACTCATCAGCTTTATATCCAACACTCCTCCCACCGCGTGACGTTTTCCCCTGCGCGATCGTTCTCACAGAGTCGCAAAGCGCCCGTTGCGCCCGCGCATCAGAACGACGCCTCTCCTTGCACTCCGGAATCATCCCTCTTATCACTCGCGAATCCAACGGCGACTGTGCGCGCCTGCAACCCCTAATCCTTCGTGCTCCTACTATACCCGCGAAAGCTGATGGCTGATGCGCCTCCCGTACGCTCTACTTTACATTTTATTACCTGCGCACCCCGAAAACAGGAAGACACGGATTTTCTCGATGATTTTTGCACAGGATTTACACGTTAAATAATTTCAAACGAAATATCTATATACATTACAACACGATTACCAGGATATTGTAAATGTATTTTAATTATAGAATATTCGGTTGCTAATGTATATTATTTATTTAAATAATATTTTTACGATAATCCCAAGTATAAAATCCCTAGGGTACCAACCGGCGCGAATCAGTTACTGCTAAGACCCCATCAGAGCCGATATAAGGTTCTGAACAGGCCCTCGGCAGTTTCTCATTCGCGACGGATGTAACGCTACAGATTTTGCACTCGGGATAATTGGAGCCCATCAAATATTTATGTTTTACTTGCATAATTTTTTGTACGAAAGTATATTTAAGAAATTAATCTTGAGCGTAATTTTATCGAATGTTCGATTGTTGCGAGGATCTAAGAGAATCCATTCAACGACTCGTTGCTCAAAGATGCGTATGACCATACCGGAGGATTAATAATCTCGCGGATGCGATCCTTACCCTACGTTAGGCACTGACCTCAGCGTCAAAAGGAAGACCCTTCGAATGCTAGCTGACGGGAATACGTAGCAAGATTTTCCATCGTCGGTCGTCATAGACGTCGAGACAGACACACAACGTACACATCCGTTAGTATCGAACCTAGTTTGCGCTCAGGGAGCTCACAGCCGAGAGCTACTATGCTCTCGCGCGCTGAATAGGAAGGATTAAGGTCCTTGGAGAGTATCTCGCGTTATGGCGGTTTCACCGATGCCGCTCTCGTTTCCTATCGCGTATATAAAGCCGATAGAGGTACAAATCTCTTCCAATACACCATACTTTAATACTTATGCTACAAGATTGCCAATTTCGTTTCACAGATTTACCAATGGGATCTCTTTCTTAATTAAAAATGCTTAAGAACGTCGACCTCTTGACTTTGAGACATCTACAGTACTAGTCGAATGCCAGGAAAATTATAAATGTTGTTTACAATATTTTATACCAATTGTTAAGATGGACACAGTGTAAAATCGTAAACAGTGATACACTGCGACTTTCTGACAAATTCGTGAGCCATTCGTCTCGAAACATTGACAAGATCTTACATTATCAATCGTCGATTATACGTACGGATAACTCTTCTCTTGATGGTGATACAATAATTTTATCGGTAATCTAGTATAATTTAAAAGCAAATATTGTGAATCACGTATAATAAGTATAAGAATCGACTGCTTTATCTCTTCTTCTTGACAATATTTTAGTCATCCGTGTATTAAAAAATTGTTTATAAATATTTTCAACGTGCAGTTGGACATCCCATTTGTCGGATACACTGTGACACCTTTTGTACATCCGGAGAATCCAAATTTAATCTTATTTCCTAATATTTTAATGAACAAAACTTCTAGTTAAGTAGATCGAAAAAAATAATAACGAAAACAGGTTCTGCAGATAAGAAAACTACGAAAAAAGATATTCTGTCGGTAAACGACGGGCGGATCATCCGACTTCATTAGTAAAAAAGTATTAAAAACGTTACCGAATCTGAAAGATTGACCACGAAAATTTACCGCGACCTCTTCACACCATTCGTCACACTGGTATTCGTCAGCGTGTCATAATGTTTCCACGTGGTATAGGACACACATTGTGACACTAACGATACTTCATATTGTTGTATAACATTATTATTTTTAATGATAATTCTCAATGACATTTGTTTATTAACCTTTCGTTCGATACATCGATATCGATAACATTAAATATTCCTGAATATGAATTGAATGTGTAATAAAAAAAAAGTGTGGTACTGTATCCATTTCTCTGTCACACTTCATTTTTGTCGATTGTTCTTTGTAAAAACAATTTTTATTAATTTTATCATCAATTTGACGAGTAGCTGAATTCTATCGCTTATTTTTCTTTTTTTTTTCCTTGATTTCCTGAATGTTCGTAGGCACATTCCCGGCTTACTTTGTCGGCGCGCATCGATATCGACCCCCTCAACGCCACCAGCACGAGAAACAACATGGCGACGTCAGAGGGCAATAAGCCACGAGAAAAGTAGCGGTAGAAGGGTGTCAGGGAAGTGAAAGATCTCCGTAACGAGCGCGATGACTTGCGCCTTCGACCCAGAACGCATTAGCCGTATTTGCATTTAATTGCCGGTTGTTTGTTTGATGTCCGCGCGCGCGGTGATCGTTCTATCTCTGTCTTTCATTCTTGTAACACCCAAAGAAGAAAGGCGTCGGTCCGCGTTTCCGCTGAATTCTCGTTCCTTGAGCATTCGCGAGCGCACCGGCACGCAGACTTCCTCTTTTTCATATACTTAATATTTTTTTCATGTTTCAACTGATGCCAGATGCCGATGACTTTGGCAAAAGCGACAAACAGGAAAGAGAGAAATGAAAAATATACATAGTATATCTAGCTATAATATATATATATATATACGCACACTGTAGATCGAGGCTCGCACGTTATAATCTATACAACGTATCGCATGCGGGCCACACGATTGGCCACAAGCATTAATGTATTCGGTGCGTTTTTTTTTCTTTTCGATGAATAATAATCTGTCATACTATTTCTAACTCAAGTTTAATCGGTGTACTTACGAGTTTACAAAGGCGACGATGTTATAACATTTTTTAGCCATTTATAGTTAGTATTAAGCCTGACGATAAGAAATGTCCACCAGTATTTCGCGTCACGTCAACTAATGTCCCAATAATTTTCAGGTATGGAATGAAAATACTGTTTATTCGATCCAATAATTTAATAATTAATAAATAAGATATGTTTTTGGTCTCTTTATTATCCTTTCGTTGTTGGAAACTTTAATAATCGGAGTATTTAAATGTAGATTAGATTATTTCTATTGAGAAATCACAAAATTCACCATGACATCTGGTGATTAAATTTTAACTACTCCATCTCAGTAGTCATAACCTATATTTTTTTGTAAAATATTATATGTTGAATTATTTAAGATATTATACACATTCGAAAAAAGACTTTTCCTTACAAATATTTATTAATACTGTAATAATGTTAATTTTAGAGATTTGTAAACTTTCGACCGACTGGGTTGAAGCGGCTATTTTTCCTTCGTATTTATTTCCAATACCATTGAAAAAAATAACGATTGTACATTTGATTCGCAGGATATGGTAAATTTTATCACTCTTGACCACATGCGTTAATGGTTTCGATACCTTTTCTTCTTTTCGATTAATAAATAAACTCTCGTACGATTTCTAACTTAAGTTTAATCGTTGTATTTACAAGTTAATAAAGACGACAATATTATAAATATTTTTAATAATCTATCGTACGATAATGATGTATATATCACTAAAAGTAATACGAGGCATAACGATAAGAAATCTTCACTTATATCTCGTGTCTCACAAACGTGTACGCCTTTATAATTTTCACTTACTGGAGCCATTGATTAAGCGATAAAATATTTCAACAATTAATAATTATCAAGATACATTTTTACGCTTTTAATTTTGCTTTAATTGTTGAAAATTACAGAATTGTTGAAATATCAGAGCATTTAATCAATCGAGAGTTTGAATCAGAGAATTTTATTAATGAAATAATCTCATGTTCATATAAAACTACTCGTATACTGTGAATCGTATTATTGTTATTAAAAAAATAATAAAAATATTAATAAGGAATATTTTCACATATTGATAATGTATCTCTCGTTTGATTAGTTATTCCGCTTGTATTACCTTAAGGAAATATACATTTGAACCTGTAATAACCTGTATATTGAATAAATAAACGGTTTAAATCTTCCCGATCGCACATTCATTTAATTCACCTAATAATTTTCTCAGTGAAATTTTAACGATAAATAAATTTAAGAAATATCAAAGAGATGCAGCAAATGTTGACAAATATTTTTTTCGTTCATGTTATTTAATCAACAGAAAGTAGATTGTTTTACGTGTCTATTTCGCAACAAATTATTAACGATAATTTATTCCTTAAGGATCATTTTATTAAAAATTCTTCAAACTGTAACGTGCATTGTACCAGTATTTTTGTTGACATACTTATTCAAGAGCAAACACAGAAGTAACGTTACTCCTGACACTGAATTCCTGTATCTTAAGATCTGTGCTATCTATCGTACCAACATTCAAGTCAAATTCGTTATTACGAATTCAATAATTGCGAGCGATGTATCAAGAAGGTTTCCCTAATATTTCTCAGCAACATTTCCCAACGGCAAAGCTCTCGTTTTCGATTGTCGAGGTAAACTTGTGATGGCGTGTCCCATGGGTTGTTTCGTCTGACTGGGTGTGCTTCGATCCTCCATGACGGTGACAGTGAGAAAACCATGTGAGGGTAGAAAAGAGAAGCGAGAAAGCGATACCTATGAAACGCTTGAACGGACGGATGGAATCCTAACTGAATCTCTTCCCTCTAGCACGAATATCCGCCAACTCGTACACAGACGCATTTTCCTTTCCTTCGTCTTCTCCTGGTTCTTCTTCATCTTTCTCGCTCCTTTCTCTCTTCGCGTCATGCGCGATCTCGTTTCCTTGCTCTTTCCCTTTATATGAAACTTTGCGCAACCCCCGTTCGCTCTCTACTTCGATATATATATCCTGCGTTCTCTCTCGTGCAGAAGAGTAAAGCCACGAGCACCCCTTCGGGCTACCAATCCCGAGTAAAGTTTGTTACACAACTCGGTAGAAGCATGAGAACTTTTGGTAAATGGTACGCCTTCTCGACTAAGCTGTTCTCCTCTATCCGCACCGTCCCGCACCATTCCTCGAGAACCACCCTCGTTCGCGTTATCTTCTCTTGCCAGTTGAGACTTTATTCTCTCTCGATCGTCTTGGAACTTTTGAAGAAACCACTGCGGGCATTCTCCACCGAGTTACGAGAGAACCCCGGAATCAACTTTGTACGTAGGAACATAGGCCTTTATCGTACGAAACTGGTATAACAAGAGGATTTTCTCATTGTGAAGATAACGGTCAGTCGAGTTAGGCTTTTGCAACTCGACGGAATAGTTTGCGTCGTTTACATCGATAACCATTGAAAGTTGTAATGATTCCAGGTTGTCGGAACAACCAAGGAAAATCATTCTTTGGTATTAGCAATCATAAACTATTCTCCGAATAGATAAGCAGATAGGGCTGACATCATTCTGCAGCGATGCGAATTAAATCGAGTATCGACGTATATAACAGAATCGAGAGGCTCATCTTCGTTCTCATCACTCGAAAACCAGGTAGTGACAGTGGCAATTGAGCTGAAATACCAACCGACGATAGATTTCTGTACAAACTGATGACAGAGGACACGACAAATCACTTGTTGACTGTAGATATTGCTGAATTACATTTTTATCACATGTTATACCGACTGAGCCGGTAAGATTTTTGTTTTTCTATATGATGCGAAGGTAAAATGGTTTTATTACGATGAATACGATCTCGACAGAGAGCTACCGAGTATTTTTGAGGCTCCGTCGGTATGTATCCTGTCTTCCCTATTTTATCAGAGACGATTGATATTGGAGTAAAAGCGCGTTCTAACTATGAATTTTCACTATTTCCGAAACAGTATTTTCAAACATTCGTATATCTTCGAAACAAACATCGCTTGATATTGCTATAGACACAGGACGTTCTTTGCTTTAAATTATAATTAAATCAATAGTATTGATACAAAAAGAAATGTTGATTTAACAGTCAAAGGAAAATAGTCGAATAGATTTTTAAAATCTGTGTTTTTTTATATAATTTTAATTCTGTCTTATACTATTTAAAAAACACAAGTGTTCGAGATGTTGATATAATTAATTAAATAATAAGAATCAAAAAAACTGTTTTGGAGATTCAATTTTGAGACAATTCTTTGCCTCTCTTGTTACGAATTGGATAATAATTTTGATGTTGTCGCGCTTATCCATAACATTAAAAAAGATCTATCAAATCCGACTTTGGTATACGTATTTTGGATTTTTGGTACAATTAAATGGCCGCTACGTTCAAATTTTAGCAATAAGTAAAATATTCATGAGCAAATATATTTTATAAAATCTTATATTTATTTTTTGCTTACTAATTTTATATTTAAGTTTACTTATTATTAACATTAGTAATTTTATTGGTAACGTACCATGATGGAATTCTGGGTGTTCCCGGTTCAAACCCGGGTAGTGGCAGAATTTTTTTCACTGTTCCTTTGTTAAAGAATTGTCGAATCTGGTTGCTCAATCAATTTTTATTTCATTTGTTCAAGCAAGTAGATCCGATATTTATATTGATTCGCAAATGCGGAATTTGAATTAGGTCTCTTATTCCTGCGCTTAGAATCGCGATCACGTCTCTCGCATCCTGAGTTGTGTTTTGCAAAAAAAATATTCATCCTACAGATATGACATAGACGCTATATATATAAAATGTTTATTTATTATTACATATCTCATGGAAATAAAATGACAAATAGCCAAAATAGTATGAGGGTCAATAGTTTCTATTAGTAATTATTAGTTACAACTAATTAAACTATTACATTACTACATTAGTTGAATTATCAAAAGATAATTGTAACTATTTGGCCTCGACACTATTGTCCCGATTCCCATAATTCTGTTTTCTACAAGGGTTAAATTAGTATTGAAGATATATTATCAGTTTAAGCCAATATTACGTTCTTCTCAGGGTGTTGCAAATACAGATTTCTGAACGTTTCGCACCCCCCTGTCCTGAATGTTAATCACATGACGACAAATGTACCAGAAACATCTACGTACGATTGTGTTTGTGCTCAAGGGTTTATCATCACCGACGTTGGAAACTTGCGGAGGTCAGTCAACCTCGTAAGAAAATTTATTTTCTTTTTATACACGTGGCATTTTGCGATAACAGGAAGAAAGTAATAATAATAATATTGTAATTATACGAGGCCCTTTCCACCGGCCAAAGTTGGTATATTGCCCGTAAGCAAAGTAACATCGTCTAGAGGATTTGGATAGTTTACGATGTAAGAACCATATATCTCCAAGTTGAAATCCTTTTTAACCGCAAGCCAGCCATACTGAAAAAAAAAATTCATCTACGTGTTCCATTCCATAAGTATATAACGAAGAAAGGGAAGATCATTTCATTTGTTTATAGTCGAAGCGAAACCTACTCAACTGGTAAAAAACTCGAAATTTTTTTCAGGGTGCATTAAGTTATCAGAAATAAAATTAGTTTCAGTTGATAGCCTGATCTGCTGTGCATCAGCTAATGCTTTGCTCTAATCTGTAAAGACATAATTTAATCTATAAGGAAAATGTTACCGTCCAAGTTTGCGTTTACGAGATCACGAAGGAGCGAACGAGATGGGTTTTGCCTTAAGAGGAAGCTAAATACGCTCTTTCACTCTCTCTCTCTCTCTCTCTCTCTCTCTCTCTCTCTCTCTCTCTCTCAAGCTTATGCGTGTCAGAAAAAATCTGTGTCTGAGAAAGATGTATTAGAAATGTTAAACACTTTCTCTCTTGCAGTTGCGGTCCTAAAACCTTAGACCACGCGACTTGCATCTTCCCTTAATCCAATGTACTACATATAATCGTTATCTCTTAAACTACCATTCATGGGAGAGAGATAGCAGATTTATTCCGCCACGAATGATCATTCGGATAAAAAAAAGAGAACAGTGAACTGTAGAATTGTGAGACGGAATTCACTTTTCTCCACTTTTGTTTAAAAGATCAATCGCAACAGAAAAAATTACATTACAGTTTTTGTTACCGATCGAATAGTGTCGCATCACCTTAAGGGGGAACGAAAGACTCACTCCATTTTGTACCACATGACACTGGTGTGCTCTCTCACTCTCTCTCTCTCTCTCTCTCTTACACACTCACGCGATCCCAACGTCTCTCTTACACACCGGTGAAGTGGTGTGTGTCTTTCGCCTAACCTTAATGAGGGACTACAGTGAAATGATAAACTTTTGAACCAGTTGAGCAAATAGCAGCAAAATTACACTGTATTTTTCATTTGATTCAACTTGAAAGCTGATGTAATCCTGACAACCAATCAGGCCGATGTCCAAGACATCGACCAATATATACCAAAATCGTCGGTGCTTTGACTGTAGCAAAATCTACATTATTATAATACAACTGTCAATAACTGTTACACCGGTTATTGGCTGATACATCACTCTCCGTTGACGTTTACAGCGAGAACTTTTCCTTATGATATCGTACCAAACCGTTAGTAGTTTTCGGAACAGGTTTGATGCACCTATCGTCTCTCTTGAAATCATCATCTTCGTTAGTAGACATTTTTTCTTCGCATAATTTTTTCATTTCTTCCCGTACATTTCTACATTGAAACATGTATTTCATCTTGAAATTTTTTTATCATTTCAACTGACAGATTGTTTATCCGATCACTGTTGTCATACTGACTTGCTCTCGTCGCACAACCATTGATAATCATTAAGCCATTTAATCTGAGCGATTTTACTTTTCCGCGTGACTTCCTTCATATTCTTCATTTGTGCGACGTAGTCGAAAGGCTCGTTGCCTCCCGGCTCCTTCTTTTCCATTATTTGTCTATTAAATCTCACCGCTTTATGGTTCCGGAGTCCTTCTAAGCACTGTTACCGGAGTATGTGAATATCGTACTCCTGTCATCTCGATGATCTTCTTTTTTCCTTCATCTTATTTTTAAACTTCCCGAGTTACCTAGCAACTGCAAGGAGTTTTTTTTTACGCGCGTTAAAGACTTACAGACAACTTAGCTTGTACTCTCATTTGGTTTGCAGAAATAGTTCTTTAGGATTTCAGCAGAATATTCCTATAATTGATCAAACGAAGTGACCTCTCTTTCCACTTGACTGTTTGGCATTTACTTTCGTTTCTGTGTTCTACAAATACGGCCGATCGCCGTCAATTCTTATAAATAATATGAACGGGTAATTAAAAATAACGGAAACAATATCGTTGAAGCAAAAAAAGGTTGCAGAGTTGAATCTTTTTCGTTGGTCGCTCATCGACTTTGATAAGTATACATTGATTCGTGTTGAACATTCGTTTATAGATTCATAAACGAAACAACGTTGAAGCCAGTGTTTACGGTTCTACTTTACAACATTTTTTTTCGAAACATATAAGAGGCCAGTGTTCGATCTGCAACCAGTTTTGTATTGCGATATAAATACGTTCATATGTATAATCTCTACAAACTTAAATGAGTAAGTTAAACACATCGGCTTAATGAAAATTGCAACAACAAAAAATTTTTACAAGCTAGAGCGGTCTCCTTGTACAAATATTTCCTAATCTATAAAAATCAAATCTCTCTAACAAGTTTTGACGGATTTCGCACCGATTCTTTTTGATCGACATATGCGGTAGCATACAATACAAACATATGCGGTACATACAATACTAAACAAATACAAGCCCATACAAATATGATATTAAAAGCTGTTGTATGATACTTCGTTCATGATAAAAATATTAAATTTCACGATATTTCCGAGCGTTCAAGTGACCACGTCAATTTCTTTCTCATCATTTGTACAGGTAGGCGATTTTAATATTACTTCACATAATTACACGGCGCTAGGTTCTACACGTTGTTACACATCATAAACAAAATGACTGCACTAACGAAAAACTGTAGACGCGACGATGGAAAATTTCGAAAATCAACACATCGTCGATTCGACACAACGAAATTTTGCGAAATACAATTGAATACGATTGCGTTTTCACACATTTAAATATTACACGGCAATTTATCGCCGTGTAATATGACGTGAATATGGCGATCGATCTATCGAAAAGAAATCCGTAATTTGTTTTCATGTGTCGGATTATAAGCGAAAGCAAAGAATAAACGATGTCATTTAAACATGAAGAATTATTAAAAATATTCGATGGGTTCGTATGAAATATTCGCGAAGAACTGCGAAACGAATACTCAGACTATTGTAAAGATTAAAACTCCAAGTCCTTTGACTTCCTCTATTTCTTCCGGTAGGTTCTCACTAACCCACTAATGTCATTGGCACCGCCTCTTAGCCATATAACAGTAATTAAGAATATTGATTAATCCTGCCAGGTGGTAGTAGCAGCAGCAGCAGCCTCTCTACTGGTATCAATGAGTTAACTTTTACGAAATTAATACATCGAGTCGGAAACTGCAACGACGTATCTTCGGGTGAAGAACCTGAAGACGAAGAACTTTCGGAAGACATAGAGTCGACGGGGACACTAAAAAGTGTACAGAGCTGGGAAAACGAAGGAAATATTTTAAAAAGTTCTATCCAGAGTTCATCATCGTCGTTAAACCGAAGAATCCGAGACTCACCGTTACCTAGCAAAGCTTTAAAAGTACCGGATCACGTAAATTCACTTGATCGTCGAATTCGTAAGGAACGGAACATTTATCTGTTGCTTCGAAATCTCAAGGAAAGAATTGAAGAAAAGGACAAGGCAGAAGCGTCTTCGGTAGTTTGTAGCGACTCCACATCGAATCTTCTTTCCGAAAGTTTTTCTCGTCCCAGGATAAAGGATGTTGGAGCTCCAAAAATAACAAAGATGTGCTCATCCGCGCCGGAAACCATGAGACTGGAGAAGCAAACGTACGAGCAACGACTGCACGACTTTACAAAAGATATTAGGAAGCCGATGATAAGAAATTTTAACGAATGTCGTCCACCTAAATATCTCCAACCCTTGAGGACTCAGAGCAGAGAAATTTTAAGAAGCAACGCACCTCCCCTTTGTCTAACGGATAAAAAAATTGTCGAATTGCTTCGCAGAGGTTCGATGTCCGCGCGAGAAGAGTATCTGAAAAAATCGTCCAATATTCCACGGAAAGTCGCTGGCTTCAGACAACCTACAGGAATGATTATTGAAAACTTGAGTTCCGGTAGCGGAGAGGATAATTGCACGAGCGAGTGGATAATAAGAAATTATTCAGGTTCAAACGTCACGAAATTCGAAAATAAGGCTAATGCTGCAGTAAATTCCAATACTGGAATTGAAAAATTTCTTGGTGATGGAATGTCACTTTTTCCTAAAGAAATTCAATGCCAGGAAGAAAATGAAGCTTTTGATCCTTCTCAATCCACGAGAAATGATAAATCGTTTCAGAAATCTTTAAACGCTGGAACGACAGAGCTAGTCGAAGAAATTGAAGTTTCGGATCATTCGCACTCCTTAAGCGTAACATCGATGCACAAATCCTTGCGGAGCAGTATGGCAGAACTGAGGAGTGTTCTGAATAACATAGACATGAAATCTCGAGACACTCGTCCACTGGATGTACCAAATCTCGAAATAAAGTCTCAAGAATATTCTCAATCGACTTCGATAGCCAGCAGAGAGGATACTACGAAAAGGACATTAGATATGAATGCCTTGATTCGAGCATTGTCCGACGTTTCGCTTAAGCAACAGCAGCTGGTAGATCGCAAAATTCAATCAGTTTGCAATAGCGTAGTATCAGAGTCTGCAGAACCGATGTCTTCGAGGTACACTTCAATAGCTAATGGAAGCAGGCAGTCAATCATCTCCATGGATAATATCGAGCGACAGGAGAAAAACAGTAAATATTCACTGACACAGAATAGTTCTCGAGGTTCGATGGACACCACGATAAAATGGAACGAAAGAAACATAAACAATCGTTCAAAAATTCCAATTGTCGTTGATGAAACTCACGATAACGCGATCTCCAAGATAAATTACGTTGATTCGCGAAATAATTCAGAAAAAAAAATCGGGGTAGACGAGTCTGTTGGGCGTGAACAAGAACGTAACTCAAAGATAATTTCTTGCAAGAATTCATCTACTAGAAACAATTCCAAGTGCCAATCTGGCAATTCTATGCATTCGGAACAGCGTTCTATAAACCCTATCAAGCTGTATTCTCCTCCGATGAAGAGGAATCGACAATCAAAATCTCCCAAAACTTCGAGAACGAACGCATCCTCTTCACAAGAAAAATCTTCCAGGTTACCAAACAGTCTTCGGACGTCCAAATGTTTATTGGAAAACAGTAGAAAATGGGGAAAGAAAAATAAAAAATATAACAATGGTCCAGCTAGGGTCTTATCCGAGCCAGGTTCATCTAAAAATTGTAAAAAGAATCTTCGAAATCATCTATCATCTAGGGTGACTTACTGTACTCGTGACATTTTTCCGGGGATCTTGAAAGATCATTCACTCTCCTCAGACGACAAATACAAATATCTTCGATGTGGCAGTCAAATCCCTTGCGTCCGCAGCAGTTCTAGCATTTCTTCGAGTGAGGTTGAGGAATCCGAGGTACAACAAGTAATGGTAAAATCATCGGCAAGCAATTGTCCAACTAGCGATGAATTGAAGATTAAAGGAAAATTTAAAATCTACGAAGACACGGATGAACCACCTCCCAGACAACAAACTTTTCCCACCGATAAACTGAATATAACAGCAAAAAAATCATCGGCTTGTACATCAAAACCTAGTCGAGAAATTCATAAAATCAAATTAAAGTCTCCTCGCGCAAACGCGCAGACTGAAAGAAAGGACTCGAAGCTCAATTATTTTCCAGAAGATTCAATACAACAGAATGATCGAAGGGAAAATATTGTTTTGCGAGAATCTGTAGAGCCCAGAAACTTATTTTGGGCTGATTGTTCGTCAGAGTTGAATCGAGCGATGGGTAGTTCATTCGAGTTTAACGAAACCATTGCTACCGGAGTGGATTCCGATCTGATTTCACAGAGAACCACCGTAAAAATCAAGAAATCGAGTACTTCGAGTTGCAGAAGTTCGTCGAAGAAACCTTCGATCGAATCATCAAATGTCAGTGGTTCGAGTGGCTCGCCCAGATACCGTTATGACGAAAATGCTCGTGCAGTGTCCAGGAATCTCGCTGCAGGTACCATTGAGAATTTCATGGCTGACCCTAAGCGTAAAAGCAAGGAAGAAAATATTTGTTCGGTTACCTCCATTGTCAAGAGACTCTCTTACACGGAAATGAAAGAGAATCCCATCGAGAACGAGACATCACGTAAGAGGAGCTTTCAAGAACTACCGGAAGCTTTGTCCGCTGAAGAATTCATGGAATATTCAGGGCTGAACTCTTCTCAGACGAATCTCGCGATTACTGGAAGATCCGATGGCGCCGTGCATCTATTTAGAAAAGCATTCGATCGTGCTACCTCCCGAGTAAAGATGGCCTCCTCGCTTTCCAAGCTGACACGTTCGCCGGAGGATCTGCGAAGAGAATGCTCGAATCTCACGGCAGAACACAAGAGCCAGGATGATTTTAATTTCACAATAAGCGAAAGTATCAGTGGTGATTCCTCGTCCAAATTCAAAGCTGAGCAGGCGATCCAAATGGCTTCCGATAGTAATATCGTCGAGCCATCGGAAACAACGTATGGATTAACAGCTCATCCGAGTCTTCTTCGACTTGCGAATGCAGGGGTTGAACCCACGACTGCGGAAATAATTCAAACTGCTTTACACGATCCAGATATTCAATATCCAAGCCAAAAAGTTCCGAGGATTCACAGGTTCCTCGGATTTTCTTGGAGAAGATCTAGAAATAAGAATGACAAACGAGAAATTAAAACAACGAAAATACTTTACCGCAACAATAAATGTCGAGGTGGTTCTGCAGATGGAAGTTCCGGAAGCACGAATGTCTCGGTGGAAAAACCTGGGAGACAGTTCAATCGAGATGGACTATGGGTTGATGGATTTCGAGACGAAGCGAATCCCGAAGCTGGCAAACCGAAGCATAATAGTTTTGCGATGACAGAAGACGTTGCTGAAAAAAAGCAACAGTACGAGATGGATCGATTTTCCATTTCCCTTGCAAACCCGGAATCATCGTATCCAAGACAGTTCATCAGGCAAGCGTTCGACACGTATACTCCGATGAACTCGCTGATGCTTGACGAAGATCCAGACATTGACGTGGATCCAGGCTGCCTCTGTTCTAGATTCTGTCTATTCTTAATCGGTGGAAGTGTGAACACTCGCTATCGATCTTCGTTTCCTCTCAGGAATCGACGATCTAGAATTAGAAGAACGTTTTAAGCCGCATAAAGTTATCTTTCAGGATTGTTTTGGAAATTCCAATTAATATTACAATTGGAATTTCCCATCAATATCGTACGAATTCATTGGAATCTACAATCAATATCAATCAGTAGTATAAGTAACAATCGTTTATTAAATATTAATTACTCCTTTTGGTATTGATTGGAAATTCAAATACATTCTACTGATTTGAGTTTTCAAATCAGACGACAAAACGGATGGTAAAACAGAGCTCTTGCATTGGTTCCAAAAATAATGTTTTTCCGTACTACAGAAGAGTTTCAGTTGTAATAACGAGATAGAGTCGATAGGGTAAGATTTAAAACAGAGTATACGAACGAAGAGTATTCGTCGTTCAAGTTTCTTTATTTGTTCGCCGTTTCATCATACAACTCGGTACTGCTTTGTATTCTTTATTTTTTTTCTTTATTATTATTTTATTTTTTTTTTGCTTCATCAATAGCCAATAACATAAGTGTTATCCGCATTAACGTGATCTCTCACCTCTCTAACCATCTTGTTCGTTCGCGTCGAGTTAACCTACTGTTTGAGATCCAAGTAAGATCTCGCTAACATATTGTTTTTTTTGTTGTTAATTAAATTTTTCAATCATTTTTGTCTTTCGTGGATTCTCGAGTTGGCGTTTGTGTCTGTGTTTATTCATTCGTCTCAATAAAACGTTTATTCATTCGCTACGCGTTTAACTTATAATTACATTTATTATCGTTTATTATCGTTATAGAAAAAATAAGTCTTTAAATAATCACATAAGAGTCGTAGAGCGTTTATCGGGAGAAGGTCGAGTGGGCCGACGAGGAGGTCAGGATTGTGTGGTTGTTTTTTTTTTTTACTTTTCATTATTTCTCTTGGTTGATGATGCCAGTGCAAGGGAATCGAAAGAATTACATCGTGTTTTTTTTTCGTCTTAGAAGTAACGCTGTCGCCGACTGGCCGCGAGTCCGTCCCTTTTCAATCGCTCATTCAACTCGAAGATGTACGGATATAACACCGCCAATCAACTTCGAACTTATACGCCCCCCGTACTTAAAAACATTTTGCGCAATTAGGAAAAAAAAACTGAAACTAACCGGTAGCTGCGCACGATTGGCTGCTGGCCGTCGTCATGAGTTCGGTCTTTTTTTCTTCTTTAGGTTGTTTCGTTTGTTTTATAGTCAAGATCCGAACGAAGACGAGAGCCCAGATCATTGTCGAGGTCGAGTCCTACAAGCGCGAAACTGAGCTACCCGGGTGAGAATGATCGACTCCGTTGATAACATTATGTTTACATTCGTTCGAACTCACCAACAAGGTTATAGCCCGAGCGAAAGCTCTTCCGGTTCTGGCGAGAGTCACGTTGTATTAAAGACGACGATGAGGAAAAAAGAAAGTGTGAGATTAAGAAGAATAAATGAACTAATGAAGCTTGCGAACCCGAAGAGCCTTTGAAATTCGCCACGTGCGCTCACCTCCGCGATTTTATACCTCATAAATACACATCCATATTCTATACACATACACATAATATACCTATAGCGACGTTTCGTCCTCATCCTCTTTTCGTTTTGTTCTTTTTTTTTTAAATACATTTACGACCACACGTAGCATACCTTAATGCCTTCGTTTTTCTATATCACAATGAATTACCGTCATCACTTAAACGATTGGCAACTCTTTTCATTTTGTTTGTTATTACTTTTTTTCGATTACTTCTTTACTATATCGCCGGCAGCTAGAAAAATATAGAATTTGCTCGCCTATCTACGAGAGAACTAAATCGAAGAAGAGAGTATCGAAGGGGACTTGGAAAGGAAAATGAGGTGTGACTCTCGAGGTTTATTAGTGAAAAACCAAGAGCAAAAGAATGGAAAGAAACTAATACTACAGAAAGAGAATAGGAAAGAGAGAGAGAGAGAGAGAGAGAGAGAGACAGAGAGAGATATTAGAGCGTGGCGCAAGCGTGCACAAGTGGTCGTTTGTGTCCCCGCAAAGATAAAAGCAAAGGTAGGAAACCAAAATAATAATTTAGACAAAAAAAGCAAGAAATGTGATTGAAAGAGATATCACAAAGGGAAGAAAAATAAAAATAATACATCTCGCGTCTTCACGTTCACGTTCGACTCGCCGCGAACAACAAGGACGGACAAGGGGCGAGAGGGACCCGCGAATCGACGCGAGTCCAAAGGCTAACGTCGAGAGAAAGAAGCCTCGAGATGAGGCGACATCGCGGTTTTCTCGAATCGCGAATACTCAATTTCTCCCGTATGAGGTGTGACCGTTCTACGAATTTCTACGTCCATCAACCTCGCTCTTTGAACCCTTCGATTCGCACTGTCGTGCGACTACGTTAGTCGCGTTTTCAACATCGACGCGCGCATCGTTCAGCTTAACCGTTCCGCCGTTTTTCTTCGTCAACGTTTCACGCTCCTCCTTCTCGTCTTCCTCGGACTCGTCGCATTCCCCGTGACTACTGGGAAGCTGAGTTGGACCCCGGCGTCACAATGGTGGCGGAATCGAGAACTCCTTTCGCACGTAAAAGAGAATGTAAGGCTTGCACTTTGCGACCGAATCAGCGCTCGCCGTGCGCACCGAACTGTCGTTGAAGTGGAACCATTGGCCGTCGTGTACGGCGAAGGCAGTGTAGTGTCCGGTACCAGCGCTGGAAATTGAGACGACACTCGTGAGTCTCTTTCAACGTAAGATTTATAGAAGTCTGACTTATAACAGCGAGCAATACTCGTATCATTGACACCGTTTTTTCGAAGGAATGCAGCTGTTGCCACGTCAACATTTTTTTTCTGATTTAGAGCAGTAACAATATGCTTGCTTGGGATTTCTTAATATTTTGACAGTGCCGTGTGTTTACAACATTTAGTTGTTCAATATCCTGAGTCAGCAGTTCCTATAAAGATTAGTGAATCTTTATTACTTTGACATTTTTTAAATTAATTCTTTAAATTGTGATTTATCAAAAGTTGTCTCTTCGTGCCTAGATAACCTAGCAAATAGATGGAATGCGCTAAAATTGAAAGAGATATCGAGTCAAACAAATCTTAAAGTGCACGAAATGCGTTGCGAAAAGTCAACAGATAAATTTTTTTTTCAGGAAACAAGTTGTTCAAAGGTTTAAACGTCATTGAAAGAAAACCTACCCGGATCCATGGTGAACAATAACCGCAGCAAGATCGTAGAGATGACTGTTCTGGGCTCCGAGTTTGACGCCAGCTGTGCCACGTACAGTGAACGGCGACATATCGAGAGATTCCATGGGGAAGTCGACCTGCGTGTCCACCTTGGATCGATAAGAATTGCACCACCTAAATCTTTTAATGTGAAGGCACAACACCTGGAAAAGAACAAATTGCCAGTATTGATGTGTGGCCAAGACAGAATTTTGCGTAGTTTCTCCCGTGCATGACCCGTTACAATCAATCATTGTTTTTACACCTTTACAACATTTCAGTAACTGGAGCAACAAATTTACAATTCATCTTTTTTTATTAAATGCATCTTTCTTCATTTTGTCAACTAACGTTAGGCAGCCTGTGTATCCAGAACCTCTTGGTGGAACGCTGTTTTCCCATGCAATGGTCGCAGAAATAGAGTTCACTGTCTGCGAGTTCTTCAACTTTGAAGAATCTCGAGAGGCTGTAAGTGAGACTGCAAACTTCCTCTTGCTCCTTGGCTCGCCTTTGCAGTCTATCCGGAATGTCCAGTGAGAGATCTTGGAAGGGTTCGTGCGTCTTCGAGTCTGTCCGGCAGTTCATGCAGTGGACCTGCGCATCCAAACCGAAACATTAAAAAATTAATTCAATTAAAAAAAATAAACCATGTCATTCAAGCCACTGGATCGATTTTGATAAAATGGCATTCTGTACATGTAGAATAAATTGTTTCAACTTTAAACAAACTTTTAGCAATTTTTTAACATAAATTGTAGGAAAAACAAAGTTTTTCTGAATCTAAAACTTACCACGCTGAGTAGCGTACCGCCAAAGACAGCTGTAACGATGCTCTGCTTTCCGCGAAGCCCGAGTGGTTCGTGACCGAGCCTCGGCAGTAACTGGAGCAACTCTGTGTGTAGCCTGTCGAGCATGTAGGTGAGAAACTCGTGAGCGTCCTGTTGCTGGTAGCCCCTAAAACGTGGCACCACCTTCCAAATCACAAGGAACAGGCACTCTGGCGATATTGCCTGACCGTTTGAGCCTCCGAGGCTCAGTCCCAGAAGAACCTATTTTTAAATCGAATTAAGTATTAAAAAACACCAATATTTTCGTTGAATATAATATTTGGCAATGGTCAAACGAATGCCGACATTTTTACAGTTATTTAACTAGAAATTAATCGACGGTAATGCGCAAAAATAAATTAGAGATTTATTATCTGAATTATACGAATTTCTGAAAAGCTACGTTTTCGTCAAGTTTCTTCAACGAATAATCTTAACATAAAACGAACATCTTCAGAAACTGGCATAAATTGGCTAAACGATTTGCAAATAATTCGCTGGTAATGATTTTAGTAGCAATTTGTAGTGCAGATCAATGTAAACTTCCATTATTCTATAAGAGTTTTTGCAACAAAAAAATAAACAACCATTCAAGTTTCGCGCTTGAGGATATTTTTACCAAATTTTATGTAATTTTTACCAAGAGTATATGTAAACGAAGAGTTTATGTTCGATTGCGCTTGAACTTCCTTAGTTTACAGAGCGACATTTTTTTTTTCAATTTTCAAATTAATTTTCATGGTTTTATTTTTTAGCAATGTGTGCTGAAAGTTACGTAGTTGTACGTAGGAAGGTACGGAAAGCGATCGACAAGGATAGAATACAGCGCTCCTCCAATTTCTGTTCAATTTGAATAAATTAAAAAAAAAAAAAAACAAAACTAAGCCAGCGAAAAGATAACTTTACGACAGATTATGCCCAAATTTGGAGATGACTCACGGTTTAGCTTTTGAGGTTTCACTCCCTCGGTCGCGAGTTTCTCTCATACAGTGACTAACACGTCCATTGACCTCGCGTGTTTCTTGTAAGGATGTCCTTAACGCTGCTACACGAAAGGCTGGAATTGTTACTAACCTTTCGCAGTTCTTCCGCGAGGAGAGCATCGGTGAGTTCCTTGGCACGACCGGGTGCGACGATGCGTCCCCTGTGCGTCGGTGGCTCGTCGAAAGCTATGCCCTCGAGGCTCGGCATCTGCGTGAGATACTCGCAGAAATGGCTAATATTGTTGAAAGACTGTAGTACGACGTTCATGAAGCACGTATTGCCCAGATTTCTAAGACCCACGACCTTCTTCTCTTTGGTTAATTTGGAACTACGTCTCTTCGCAACCGGACGATTGTCACCGCTCGTGCCGTCCAGGGAGTGAAGCCTCTTTCGCGTTCTCGGTCGTAGATTCCGAACGACGACCTCAGCCTTCCACAGGGCGTCCGCGTCGTCGTCGCCATTGCTGTTCTCCAAACCCGGCGAACTCGAAGAGCCCCAACTGTCCTCATTTTCCTTTTGGTCGCCCTTACGGAATGCAGTCTGGCGTATCTTCTCTATCTGACCGCTCGAAGTATCGTTGACCACGTATTCGTCGCAGGTGTAACTGCAAAAAAGAGGAAAATACTTTATTCAAGCGGAGCAGAGTGAATGAAATATTGAAATAATTTTAGCAGGGCGAAATATGCACGGAATTCGTCATAGCATCTAGAGAACCCACCAGTACACCGAGAGATTTTCGCAGTCGATGCACACGCAGTGCTGAGTATTCTTCTCGTGATGCTGAAGCGCATGGCCGGCTACGTAACGCCCGCAATGCACGGCCCCACAGTGCAGGCACAGCCACGTACTCTTCTCCGTGCCGCATACTGTTGGAATGCCAATTTAATTCACAGTCGAAATAAAACATAGTATACTACCTACGCCAAATATCATTGAATTCACGTGCGTTACATAAATACCATCCAGGCTCTGAAAACATTGTTTATCCAGATGATATTTATAAGGCCTCGTCTTGAGGTTCGGGTCAACGTAAAAATTTCCGAAAAATATATAAATAATACATTTTTCTTCAACATCAAAATCTGGAGGATATTGGGAAAGTTAGGAATGTCAATCATTTTAAATATTCATTTATATCAATATTTCAAATAATTATTTTACTTTTTCTTTATTTTATTCAAGTCAAACTCCTTCGATACGATTGTTAAAACCATTTCGCGTTATTAAATTAATTAAACAAGGCCCCAAAAAAATTGCTACGTACTAAGACTCTCTAATGTTAAAATTATTTATAAATATTTTCCAGTTTGGATAAAATATATCTCATTTACGTCTGGGTTTATCTCTGGATTCCTACAGTTCGTAGCGACGTTCGATAATTTCCCGTAATTTCTCGCTCCGAAGACTTAACCCACGAGGCGGTTATTGACTAATAGACACGAATGAATCAATATACCGATTAACCGAGGAATAAAAATTTCACAATTGCTTTCTTATCGCAACAACAATGTGACACGGATATCACGTGAACATTTTTACGCCGAATGTAACGCTCGTGTTCTCGCCGTAGTAATAAAAGAATGCGGACGGAGGGTACACGGCAATCGAGTGACGAACTTTGTCTTCGTAACAGAGATGACCAACACTCGGTACACCCACGCGACTCAACACACCGAGAAACGAAGCAATTTCTCGATGACTCAGAATCCCCGTGATCATTGATAAATCCTCGTTGTATCCTCGTTCGCCACGTTCACGAGTATCACACATGCGTACACCATACTAGTGGATATATATAGATATACAGTGCGGGGTATACGAGTGACCGGCGAAAATAATTATCAACGTACCAGCTGTTCGACCACCGGAGACACGAGGCTAAGAAAATAATAATAATAATAATACAAGCGTGCATCGATTAGAAGAAAATCAGGGAGCGAATGGCTAGGCGGTTCATTCGCTCCGATAGCTCGAAAATCTCTCGGGGGTTCTCCCATGCGATTAACACTGTAGTTATATCTATCTATGTGTCACGCTCCGCTCTGTGCGTTATCGATTTTTTTTCCAGCAGGACATTCGAAGCCTTCGAGGCGCTTTTTTATTCTTTATATACCTCGCCATATATATATATAGCGGGATATTTGCAGTGAAGATGATCGGAGTGGCGAAGCTGGGGACAGTGAATAAAGAGGAAATAATTGTCATTGAGTCTGAAATACAGAGATGAAGAAAGAAAATTCGATATTTGATTAGGCGTAGAAGCAACAATGCGTTTGTTGTTCGATAGGTCTCAGCCTTCCGTGCGTCTTCCCGGAGAGTCAGGGAAGTGCATGAGAAGAGCTGCATCAATCATCGGAGCGTATGCAAGCATACCGAAGGAAAGTTGCACCGCAACAGAACTGGTTGACAGCGGCAATAGCGCACCGAGGTGCAAAAACCTAGACGACGTTGATGATGACGATGACGACGATGACGACGACGACGACGACGACGACGACGACGACGACGACGACGACGACGACGACGCTAGGCCAGCTGCAGGAGCTCCCGCGCGCACGCTCCGCCGTTTTTTTCAGGTATATAAATAATTCGCGCAGTATTTCTCAGTGGCCTTTTAAATCGATGCGAACGTCTCGACGCTAGCGTCGGTCGTCAAGCCGCTTCGCTTTCCCTGAGCCATACCGCACGACGAAATGTAACGCGGTGAGGCGTTCGTCGTTCGTTCGGCTGCCGGGTCTTCGTCGCGATCACGACGAGTCGATAAGAGAGCTCGTCGTCGTCGTTGCGAGCTCCGTTGACGCACGCAGACAGGACCGGGCCAGACGCGAATCCCGGCAGATAGAGAGAATGGAAGAATGGAGAATATGAATACCGAAAAGGGTTAGAGTGGGGAAAAGACAGGGGTAGGGAGGAGAAGGGGGGGATGCGAGAATGGGTGCGGGTTTCAAAGTTTTGCGAATCGATGGTTAACGAGTTCTCGGGGCCACGCCTGCAACTACTGCTGCGAAGCACGAATGAAACATTGGATAATGTGTAAGAGTACCAGTCGCTGACCGCGTACTATAAATTCACTGGGTAAACGCACAAATCGTTTCGACGATTTTAAAAATCGTTTCTGGTGTAGAAAAAAAAAAAAAAAAACGAACTGACGAGCGTACAACATTTTTGTAGGATAAATTACTGACACGCTAAACAATTTTATTTTACCCGAGTGTCAGCAAAAATGCTTTTAACAATTTTTAACACATTTTATCGTATTAAAGTCGAATTTTTTGATATTATAATTTTTTTTTTAGGTTTAATAAGCTGAGAAAGCAACGTCACTCGTAAATTAGTGGTTTGTTCGATAGATTGTTTTTCAATATACAAATGACGTTATTTACTTGACGCGACTCTTCAATTAATAAAAAAAAATATTAATAAACATGATAAACTTGTTTTGATATTCTATATCGTTTATTTATTTTATGGGCCAATGATTACAACGTTAATTTCTATTTGCTCAATCAATATAGTCATTAGTGTAAGTAGACACCGGAGAGATAAGCAATTTTTTTTTCGCGTCAATGGTAACGTCAATGGTACTTCGGACGTAAACGTAACCCGTGAGCGTCGTCATTATATATTTATCTTGTATTTATCAGTCGGGAGTCGGATGACGCGATACACCGAAATAGAAAATAAAAATGCGACAGTCGCGATCGTCATCGATTAATGATTTCTTTCATAAAAAGAATTATAACCTGTATTTGATTATTCTCGAGAGACGGAGAAAGATAGAAGATACGCGATAAAAAGTGGAGGATAAAGCGTGTACACGCTTTGGCCCTGGTTGTTACTTGCCAGTGTTCTCTGCCGCGAGTGTTACTCGCGTAAGTATAGTCTCGAGGTCGTACAAAGAGAGAGAGAGAGAGAGAGAGAGAATAGTTGGAGAACTCGATGTGCCCGGGATGTTTCCTTCTTTCCTCGGAGGGACCGCGCAGCAGTTTCAACCGTAACGTTCTTTACGAATCCGGGAAAAGCGAGATCGCTGCGATAATCTTACTCCAGATAACACAAAATCCTATCTCTCAAAGATATTAAACGATATTGCTATCGAGAAGTTGCATCGCCTCGAAATATAAATGTTTTCCGGTAACTTTGCAATCGAATATAACTTTTATTTGAATCTCGAAACGAGTTTGGCAGTTTTATTGTAACATTAACAGTTTTTATGAAAGTTTGAATAACCGTTAGATTATATTTCGAAATTTTGTGATACCTAGGAAGCTCTACGCCCGGCAAACAAAATCCCCAGAGACATTTGCCCCGGACATCCAGGCTACATAAATCCAATTTTATACATTTTTTTTTTTTTCGCCGTTAGAGCTTCAAAATCTATATCTATATTTACTGAATGAAATATTTGAATAATTTTAATTGGAATAGCTGCGTTTAATTAATTTTACTGCAATTGCTATGTTTAAACTTCGTAACGAAGATTATATTGAAATGTCATTGACGATTGTTGGTTAATCGATAATGACATCGTTAAATTTGTTGAATCAAACTCAGCAAGAATCGCGAGGCACGACTGCGGTAGATTGAAGAAAAATTAATAACTCAAATATAGAAATTAAATTGAAGAGTTTCGAATATCATAAGACGAGGACTATGGTATATCGAGCCCGAGAGTTCTAATGACGGATCTCGCGGTCTCAGCTGATTAGTACCGTCTGGTATTGATTTTCCAATAACGACAGCGCACACAACACACGCGGCGACACGATTAAACACATACGCAAAGGTTCGCGCGAACACGAGTCACACACGAATGTATAATAACCGAATGAGCAAAGAGAGACAGACAGACAGACAGACAGACAGACAGACAGACAGACAGATAGATAGATAGATATATATATAGATAGAGAGAGAGAGCAAACGGAGTAACACACGCGTGCGCTCACACCGATTCAATGGCACTCTTACGATATTCGTATCTTGGATTAGTGTGAGAGAGTTTCTAGCGATGTATATACGACAAACCACCCACGTTCTCGCACACAGGTAGACCGGGTCGAAACACACTTGTAAATGACGAGCGAAACACTTGCATTCCGAAGAAGAGTTTGATCCTTCGGCGTGTCGACACGCGTGGAAAGGCATTCAACGTGTATTGCTCAAGATTCTGTCGAAGCGAATTGAGCAAAAGGATTTTGAATTTGTGAGGTAACGATCGACACGGGAATTGGCACATCGCGAAGTAAGATTATTGCACAACTAGCGAAAAAATAAGCGCAAAGAGGGAGGTGGAGGGTTTGAGTGAGATAAGAGGATAGAAGAGTCGGTTTCCGGGAAAGAGGGAGAACGCAGCGCGATCGGGAACGCGATGCCCGTGACGAGTTTGCTACTCTTCGCTCTGTTGTGCTGGTGGTTGACTTCAAGGCCGGGAGAGGAACGGCCTGCGTTAGCCTCTATTTCTCGTCGTCTCTGTTCCTCTATCGCCCTATCTATCTATAAGGGATATACGCACGTAGATTCTAAAGAAAGACAAATAAGAGCAGGAAAAATAAAATACGAGTATCAACAGAAGCCCGATAGCTCGATCGAGTGTTGCAGCTGAGAACGAGGTGAACTGGAAAGGCAATAAAAAGGAAGTTGCTGGAGAGTAGCAGTCTCTCCCGTAGCAGGAAAACGAAGCTGGGTTGGACGGCCAGGGAATAAAATAGAATAATAACAACAACAACAACAACAACAACAATAATAATAATAACGACAACAACAATAAAAAGAAAATCCTCGAACGACTAGATATTGAAGGGATACAACTTTGATACTCCGACGGTGTATGAACCGACCACTCGGACGTTTCGAGACTTTTAGGGAGAAGGAGGGAGGGCGAGACGCTAGAGAATATAGTTTCTCGTGAGAATCGAGTTTTCTTTTTCGCGGAGGTGAGGTAGGAGAGAGAGAGAGAGAGAGAGAGAGAGAGAGAGAGAGAGTCCTACCTGCGCAGACGAATGGCAGGTCCTTTGTATATGTTGCCTCGAGGTCGTTGCTGCCGATACGGACGCTCTGTGCTAGGTGCGGACACTCCATTTCACCGAATTGACGAGCGATTGAGGTAGCTCGCGGGCCCTCGTGGGCCCCCTCGTTTTTGCGACTCGCTCGTCGTCGTCGTCGTGCTTCGTCCTTCGTCGTTTACGCTCGCCGCACACTCCGAGTACTGCACAGTCGCTATCGTTCTCCTGTCTCTCTTTCCGTATATTCCTTGTTCGTGAGAGTTGATCGTGCCACTGTGTCTGCACGACACGAGAGATGAAATTCGTGTGGGTTTCTTCTCTCCTCATCCACCGCCTCTTCTTTCGGCCGCTAGGATTCTACTCCTTTTTATTCTTGGCTGTGTATTTCTCTCCTTGACTTATCTTTTCTCTCTCTGTTTGCGTACTCTCTTCCCGGGGGTACACTGGGTGCCCCGTAACGTTCCGCTCTCACATAGCGGGAGACCCCATCGTCTTCGACGAAGGAGTAAGTAACACGGCGACGTAGTCAACGACGCGAGAGCCTGTATGCTCAATGCGCAGCAGCGACCGCGCGACTACTGTAAAACCAACAGCACCAGCAGCAACTCTCGCCGAACGATCGGAAAGCAGCAGCGTCGGCGGCACCGCCGTAATCTAACGCACTACCACCCAACCGCTCTCAGCATTTATTATCTACACGTTTTTTTTTCGTGTGTGGACACTCTTCTTCTTGCCTTTGTTGCAGTGTCGCGTCACAGAATTTTCTCTCTCGTCTAAATTTTTTTTTTCTTCCTATTGTTCAGACTTTTGAGTTATCGATACTCGAGTCACCGTCGATGTCGCACTGTGGCTTACCGTAGTTGTATAATAATCAATGTACAACCCGCGGTTCTTATTGTTACGCTTTCGCGACGAACGAGCAAACTCGGCCCGGAGATTAAGGGACGCGCTGCAAAAAAGCACACGCGCAACGCTGTTCGTCTCCGAAACAACGTGAATGTCGAAAGCCACGAGCAACGAAAATTTATATATTTTTTTCTTTTTATTCTCTCGAATCTGTAGTTCTTTCCATTTGTCGTAAAATCGACTGGGAACAACGAGAAAAACGATTTAATGCGACGTGCTATTTACGAACCAGCGGCAGCAGCTAGCAAACGGCGTGCTATCCTCGCTCCGACTTCACGATCGCAAAACGTTAAAGCCCGTTAGGTTGGGTCGGGTTGCTCACCCGCCCGTTCGCTCGACGACGAACGACCTAGGAGCTCTCTGTACAACGCTCTCGGGTTAGGTTACGCAGGCGTCCCGCGACGACGAGCACCCGTTCACCAATACCACAGTCTCGATGTATTATATCCACGCACGTTGCACCGATGCTCCGCTCTCAACGAGAGATAGTACACGCTGTGTACTATAGTTACAAAACTCCGAACCAGCCATCAGGGCTGTAACAAACTGACTAAACTTCTCGGGTCTCGTAGCCTCTCGGCACCGTCGATGAATTGTCTTGGGAGGAGGGGATGACCAATGCCCGCGATCCGGTTCCCCCCGATCTTTTCTCGATTCGACGTTAAAACGCGACATACGTATACCAGGAATTACGATAATTCTCGTTTTTAATCGAAGAGTATTGAAACGCTGCTCGCTACATTCTACAATGACTTATCGAAAGCAAATAAAATATTATATGAAACTTTTAATACATTTTTTAAAATGATTTCTGGACATTTGTCTATTTAAAAATATTTGTTTTAAATGTTTGTAAGCATTATATTGTAATACCAAATAAAAATGGTAAAATTTCACGATTTATATAATTTACAATGAATGTATCGCGTACAAGGACCATATATGTACTAACTTCAGGATTATGATTGGGATACATATTGACAAATACCAAATTGTCTTTGCTAGAATACTCATTTAATATTAAATTAGTTCAACCGAGTTATCGATCGCAAATCCGAGCTAGGAATTATCGCAGGAAACTAGTTTCCTTACTCTCTTGTAAATGAATCTAGAACACGAAGAAATCTGGAACTACGTTAAGTAGTTAATTCGATAAATAAGGAGAGAGGCACGTAAATCTCACTAAAAAGCTGGGTAAATTGCGAAACTTACAGAAACGAGAATTTTTAGGGGTGCATACACAGAAGCTTTGTTCTTTTTCGTTTTAAAAAATTGATTAGAAATGAGAAATAAGGAAATGCCAGTTTTCGTCTTTATTGAAAAAGCGTGCGACCGACAGGTTTTAATATATCAATGAAGATAACGTGTTTTTTTGTCTTAGTTTCGCCTATACTGATGGGTGGATGGCTGTACGAGCTGAAGAACAGAGATGTTGCTGAACTCTAGCATCTTGAGCATCTCCTTGGTCTCTGGGTCAACCTCGATGACGTCATGCTCCAGAGCGGAAACTTCAGGCACGTAGTTATCCCTGCGTTCTCTTTCTTCTTCCTGCAGTTTGATGGAGATTCCACGAACTTGGCTGTGACGCAGCCTCTTCATCAAGTGCGTAACAAACCTGTGGATGAAGAATATAATTAAGACTTGAAATCTTGTTGTCAAATTGATTTTTAACGTTTAAAAGATCGTACAGTAGGTTAACCCATAATTTAAGATCATTTACTCAAATTCAGTGGATATATGAACTACCCGCAAGGATTATGCATTCCCATAGGATTAAAAATTTTATCTACAACTTTGATAATAATTTTGGGAACCCCGATGATCTTTGTTCATTAAATACTTTTGAAATGCTATAATTAAGGCGATGTGACAGTCCCAAAAGTTCAGATATATATATCGACAAAGCTTCAAATATATAATAACTTTATTTTAACTTTGTCGATATGTCACATCACCTTAATGGGAAGCTCGAATCACACGACCAAGTGTCTCAATATCTGCAAATGCGAAAAACCGAGTTCACAAGCTCCAACACATTTTTTTGGACTCGGATGTTCCAATGTCAGATTTATGGGGCTTGCTTCTTGCTATGACGCAGTGAGCCCTGCTCGTCTTACGTTTTTACAATAATGTGGGTTTGAGTAAAATGTATTGAAACTTATGTTGTTTAAATGTCGTTATCGAGCCTCTCCTTAAGTATTTACTTTGAAGGTGACGTAACAGAACCTTTTCCTGTCCATCCTAGATCCAGTTGGTATCTAAAACTTTACTCCAATTGACGCTGAGAAGATAGATATTTAAGAAAAAAGCAAATTCCCTTTTACTGCAACATAGTTATATGAAATGAAACGGAATTAGCTTTTGTCTAAATCATTAACCAGCACAAGTAAACTGAATTACAGTTTCCAAAGATATCCCATTGGCTCGATAGATGCAATTTCAATCATATTTTGATTATGTTTCTTTTCATCTAATAATTTAGTCATAATGCATTTGTTCGCTTTGGTACAGTATTAAAAAAACTAGCGATCGTAGCTGGCAAATCTTCAATTATCATTGAATCAATGATTTTTTGAATAATATTATATTCAAAGAAATAACGAATAGTACGCGTACTTACCCAGCGATTTTGTTCTTAAGAGGTTTGCTAGGGATAATAGCGATTTCCTCGCATATCCTCTTGTTAGTGTGAAAGTCCAGGGTCAATCGAGTGTAGTACTTCTCGATGATGACCCTAGCGGCCTTCTTGACCGTCTTAGTCCTAACACGACCCTGAAAAATTAAATTCAATCGGTTGAAAAGTCTTTTTTGAGGATATTTCACGCTTTCGCATTGTTTCCTCGCATCCACCACTTGTATAACCAACAAAACAACCGTCAACAAGCTCGCGCGTACACCCAACTTTGAACATTTAAGACGATGAAAATAATACATTTTTGCCGGACCATATCTATGTCATCTTAAGGTACAAATATTTGGGTACGATCGTGACATATTTTGAGTATTATTTTTTCAACGGATTGACGAAATGTCGATGGATTTATAATACAAAATGTCATGATATCGTACGCACCATGTTTGCAAATGCACCGGAAAAGACACGGAACGAACTGAAAGAGAACCACTAACGCTTCCGCGTCGTCTCGGTCGCTCCAACAACTACGTCGTTTTATATTGCTTGTTCGCCATCTTACGATCAAAGCGGGAATTTTCGAGGGAAAGATAGTTTCCCCTTTTTATTCGTACGCGATAAGACAGAATCAATTGAACAAAAAAAAAAATACAATCGAATCCAAGTTTTTACTGAGTAAAAAGCGATATCCAGAAGAATTAAAGTGACATCGACTGAGCCAGCACGAATAAAAGAGTGAGATAGCATCAATGGCGATCGTGGGTGAAGCGAGAGAGAACGTCCCAAAATTGTAGCACATCACGAGAAATGAAGATAACAAGATACAACAACTTAATTAACATTCGATTAATTGATCTTACATACTAGTGTAACTTAAATTGATTTATATTAAATAAAAATTTTAAGACGATGTCGCTCGTCTCTCTCAGATTGCCATACATGCGAGAGAGATAGCAGAATTTTTCTGTCACGATTGACGTTTGACCAGATATTAAAAAAAACGAGAACGGTACATTGTAGAATTGATCTTAACGGTAAACTGTAAAACTGTAAGACACAGTTCACGGTTCTGTTCTTTTATCCAAAAGATCATCAGTTGCAGGAAGAAATTTGCATTACCGACCGAGAGGTAACGCGTCATTTTAAATATCTGCCCTCTCTCATGATATTCTGTAAAATTCTTATCTCACCCGACAACAATTTATACGAATAACATTCTACTTTTATTAATAGTTAAAAAAAAAATGTTTAGATTTCTTCTCTGCTTTACCGAGTGATATCTTTGGTATATTATCAATCGAAAAATTCAGTAGTCTGACTATAATCACGAGATGTCGTGGGGAGTATGTCCAACGGGGGTTGCGATACTCGTACTCCGTCTTTCATTCACCCTTATTCAGTTATCTATGAATGAAGAACATGCGCATTAGGTCGTGCAGCGCGTGATCGTAGACGCGCATGCGGCATCCGTGACGTCGTGCCATGATGAGTCGCAGTGAGATGCCCTGGTAATGTCGTTCGAATATCGTAACTCTCGTGTTTTTCACTTGTTAAACGAGATTGTGCGTTCGTTGTAACGTAAATTCATTATTGTCAGTGTCGGTGGTATCAGTGGCGTTCGTTATTGTGAAATCAGCGTGTATCGGAGATCCTTTGAAGAGCTGTGCTCCGAACATCTCGAAGGTATCACCGCATCGAAGCGGCGATGCAGAGTGAAGCGAGTAGAGACGGCGCTGGTGAAGACGCGATAGTGGGGGAAAGTGTAGGACTAGTGGGTAGCGCAAGGGAGTTAGAAAGAGAGAGAAGATCGTGGTAGCCCGACCGGGGTGGGAAAAGGGCGCTCGTGTCGGACAGAGAGAGAGAGAGAGAGAGAGAGAGAGAGAGAGAAGAAACCACCGGGCGGACGCGTATCGGAAAAGAGGGGGAGGGCACGAGGGGGGAGCGTGGGAGAACGCGAGTCGAGTTTGTTTATCGCGTTGGTGAACGGCGGCGAGTGAGCGAGCGAGCGAGCGAGCGAGTCAGTGCGGTGCTACACTTGGTCCGTAGTGGTCGGTGTGATCGGTGGTAGCTCGCTCGACTTTTAACCCTCAAATTCGGTTCTCTTTGACAATTACGCTTTTTTTATTTCTTCTATTCGGTCGCGTGTTTACATACGATCTAATCGTAATCGATCAAACGCGGTGTGCGGTACGCGGAGTCGCGGTGATTTCGTATTTAAGGTTTCGTAATAAGAAGATGAATATTTAAAATAAAACCACCGCGCACATGTTGAGTTACGTTGCCGAGATAGAAACACGGATGTCCTTGACGTCACTGTCGTCGACGTCCTCGTTGCTTCCATTCAAAGACATCTGACTTAGCGTCTCGCGGGAAATAAAAAATCAAAGCCATAACGGCCAAGGTAATGACGGAGTGACGGATCGCACGGACGAGAAGGGATGCCGCGAATAAATACCACTGAAGGATCCTCGTGATTTATCTCGTGTATGAAACGCGTGTTGAGAAAAATTAAAAGGATTTCGGAACGGAGAAAGAACCGGATGAAACGCCGGGGCTGAGGAAATTTGATAATACAGTGTACGGACACCGAGACACCAAGCACGCACACGGTAAGCGACATATTAACGCTCATCAATCTCACACTTTACACACGAGTATCATGGCCCGCTTTGCCCTATGCCAGGGGTCTCCAAACTTTCCAGCCTTAGGGCCATACTGATTACTCCAGTAAGTTCCGAGGGCCAAAACCATATTATCATTGTTGCCGGTGGTAAAAAGTGAAATAGTCCAAAATCTGTCCGCGGGCCGAATGTGGCCCTCGGGCCGTAGTTTGGAGACCCCTGCCCTATGCCATTGAGTCGTATATAACTGTATAGTACGACTGACGATCATCATTTCCCAACGCTCTCAAAAGCGATATGATATTACCGGTCATAAAAATTGTCCTTAAAATAACATCTTTTCAAGCTCTGTGTCATGATAAGTCGTAGACAATGGATATTCTCCGGATATTTCTAATGAAAATATTATATTTCGATTGTAGAGTTCACGTGGATATTATTGGGAAAGTGTTTAACGATTAAATAAACATAAACAACGGGAAAAAACTCTCATCAGTAATGCGTAAACCGTTAACAAATAAATGAGTAAATATGAGCAATACAGCTCACTGCAGGTATATCACGTGCTCTATAACCTCACTAACCCAGAGACTTTCCAAGTCCTCTGATTAAAGTTGTCAATGAGCAAAGTCTTAAATTGCAAACGCTGTATCAAATTAAAAGAAGAAGAAGAAGAAGAAGAAGAAACAAAAAAATTGTTTCATAAGTTTGAGCCGCAGGAGGAAATTCTTGTTCAACGAAGTCGCGCACGCTTTCCGAGACAGCCAGGTTAATTGCTTCGAGTAACGCGTGCTCTTTAAGCAGACTCGCGTTAGCTGGGTCATTAGAAACTTTGTTTCAAGCACCTTTGGCCTGTAGCGAAATTGCAGCAGTCGCACCACCAGCGAATAACTGTCAACGACGTGTGCGAGAGAGTTCCGAATGAAAATTATTCGTCCGCTTGCTCGCCTCGTCCTTCTCCTCTTTGTTCTCTCAGTACCGCGTGTCATGTCCCGTTTAACGCTATCATAGAAAATATAAAACAAATAAGGGGGACGGCGTTTGACGTTCGAGCAGTGTCAGTCGACAACTCGAGGGTCTACGCGGAGAATCAATATTGAAATAATTACACGATTTCACCGCGATCGTCGATGTCGCACAAAAATTTCAATATTTTTACAAGGACGGATCTTTTTTCTCTCATTGTTTTGCTTTCCTTTTCTCACTGATTGTACTCTAGTACCGTCCTATCTCTTGATTCTCCATTTTTCTTAGATAACCTCTCGGTATATTTGCATGTACGATGCATCTGTACGATTATAATTCTCAAGTTTTGCTTGTGTGTTGTCGCTGGTGAATCTTGGTCGTCGCTTTCGCGGTCGACCTCCGACGGCTTCTCGTTTTTTTTTTTTCTTATCCACCTCCTCCTCCTTCTCCCCCCTCCTCTTTGCCCTGTGCATGATCCTCACCCGCATTTACCGCCTCCTCCTTCTCCTATTTCTTCACGCGACTCCCCATCAGCTGACGGCCGCAACGCGTTGCGCTCGTCTCGTGATCCAAGAACAACTTTCTCCTCGTCACAGCAAATGGCATCTCTTTGCGCTGTATTCATACGCTTCCGAACTAACTGACAAAAATCCCTGCGTGCAAGTGAGGGACCTCCACGGATTTTTCGATTCCCCGTACCCAATCGGTATGACGGTTAAAAATCGCTCGTAGGTGACTGCCACATGAAAGTCTCTCAAATATATTATGCATTTCGAGAGACCGATCGTTTATTGTCACTTCCTGTTGGTGAAAAATATAGAGAACGAAGGACACGGTGCACATTATCTCTTGTGTAATCCATATATTTCTCAACAGCTATGGTTGCTTCTTTCTCTTAGACGAACGATGTACATCATTCTCCTTGTTCTCCTTTTATTGTTTTTTTTTCTGTCGGTCGTTTGTTCATTCCTCTTCGTCTACATCGTCATCGATATATCACCTTGGCTCAACATAATCCAACATCGTGTACGTGACACGGAAGCCGTTATACACACAGCGTTGGTATAGTCATTGGACGGATCAGTGGTTAGCAACTTTAGTTTTTATCTCGCGTTAACATTTTTCATCTATTAAATAAATGTTTGCGTGGAATTATCTTGCAAAAAAAAAGTTATCTTTACATATTTTTTTTTCAAATCCATTTCATAGTTTAATATGTTGACAAAAATATTATATTATATCAAAAACAGGATCTTGGGGTCCTATATGATCCCAACGTAACCGGAGTATTAAGGTAGGCGTCTTACTACGTGCTAGTCAAGTTAAGGGTTAGGTATAAGTGCCGTATATAAAAAACTTATGAAAGTTTGTGTTTGGAGAGAAGAAAACTAGTCGGGCCAGGTGCAAGGTGGGTTAAAATCCTTTAAAAATGTAGTAAAAAAAATAGTAGGGCTCGCTGCTCTATTTTTTGCAGGGTTATTTATTATTATTATTTTTTTCTTCAAGATAAGAAAAAGGCAACGAAATATATCCCTGTTACGTTGCCATGACGATACCTCGAACAACTCATTATATTTCAAAGCTAGGAGATCTTATCATAGATGTTTAGGGAGTAAATCTGTAAAAGATAAAGATAAGGGCGGGTGTGATTTATTCGGATTGAGACGTCTCATTCCTGTCCATGTTGCCTCATAGACGAAGCTTTGTTTTCGTGAAAAACGTTTTTTTTTTCTCAATATTTATGTGAGGATATTTAAAATTGTGTAAAACGTCGAGAAAAGTCGTTTAGATAAAAATATCTGTCCGTGCGTGTGTATCCAGGGATTCGAAAATTGATTCGTCCGATAACTCGAGAACTCTTGGAGCAAATGAATTACAATTTGACACACAATTAGTAATCTCCCCTTTGACTGATCTGATTTTTGACAGAATTTATGCAGATATTTGGATTCAACGCCGTATGACAAGGAAAAGTAAAGTAGATGATATAATTAAAAATGGCGTGATTAATATAGCCGATACCATAGTACAAAGGATCAATCGATTTTCATAAAAGAATGGCACCTACAGATTTTTCAGATCGCTCTCATTTTCCAAAGGATCCGAAGTTAAAATGTTAAAATAAAAATGATTGAGTCTATATCGAGAATTGAAAATAAATTATTTTTTCGATTATTAAAACGACACTCCAGCATCATCGAGGTATATAATTACGAATTTGAAGTCAAAGCTTAAAAATTAAAAACGGTTTAGTCAATATGAATGACCAATTAATAAAAAGTTATTCGATATTCATGAAAATTAACACCTGGGTATTACAGCGATCGTTGATTGACGAATTTTATTTGGATTCCTTATTTTATTAATGGATGGCCAACGACTATATCCTGCATTACGCAGTGACAAGAGCAGCCGGTAGCCTCATCATTCGCCGCAGCACGGCTTTCGAGGGAAACGTGGCTACAGATTTTTGAACTACTTAGAAAAGTTTGCGCGAAAGTTTGTCGAAGCCAGTGGTGCTGCAGCCTCCACCCTGTTTTTATATCCTGTTCGTTGCACGGTCCGCGTGTTCCTGAAATATTTTGTATTCTCAGCCCCATTCACACAGGAACAGCATACTCTCTCTGCTCGATCCGTTGCAATCTCTTCTGAATGTTCATCACACAGATATACATGATGATATATCCACCTCTACAGCGCCATAGATTTTTATTATCAGCTCTATCAAGTCTCGCGAGTTAAATACAATCGTGAAGGTATTTTTGCCGCTGGTTACACGGGATAGTTTCAGATTAAGGATTTAATATGAAGTCTTGTGCCTGTAATGTACAGCATAAATATCGTAGCGAAAGTTTTGAGATGCGCCGGCAAAACGCAGCAACCCAGTGAGAAATTAATATATTCAACGGTATAAGTAGAAGAAGACGTAGATAAAAAGCTATAGAATAAGTTATTAGCGATTAAGAACCTCGCTCGGTATACGAGAAATTATTTATTGCCAAGAGCAGCAACAACGCTCCACGTATGTACAATTAATCGTAATACGTAATCGTTGGCACGCGAGTACAGCGGTTTGTCGATTCGATATATGCCATTCGTTGTATTCGTTATATACGGCTTCTATATGCGTTCTACCAATTTCCAACGTTGATATAATTTATACAATTATTATACGTTAAATATATCTATATTTAGAGTTACAGAGTAAGCAATCAGGCTCGAGAGATTCGCAGTAGATTCAATGAAAGATATTTCACACGACGTGAATTAGCTACGCCATAGCCGTTGGCTTTGTTCATCTACCAATTATATAATTTTTATGTAAACGCACTTTGTACTTTATATGCGCATTGCAGTAATATGTGTAAATTGTACTTTTTTATCTTATGTATATCAGAGCTTCTGCCAAAGGTCGATGACAAAATAATAAAACCGTGTTCATGAAATTTAAGCGCGATGGTTGCCGGGCCTATGAATGAAAAAAAAATCACGGCAACATTTTCAAAATCTATTTTATGATCTACTTAGGCCCTAGATTTATAGGTTTACTTAGGCGTTTTTCTTCGCTTTTTCTAATAATTAAACTTAAATGTATGAATGAACATTTTTCGATTGGAGCGAATTTCTTCAATAACAAAGCAGCCTTTGTTACTGCAATAAAATATATCGTTTAGTGACAAGACGACTTAGTTCCGCAATTAAATACACTAATTAATTATTATTTTTTAGTTTTATCTTCGCTTGCGCTAACAGACAGGCTTTGTACCCGTAATGAAGAAAATCGCTGCATTAACATAAAAATTTTGTCATGATATGGCTTTACTGCGGGATCAAGGTCATCGTCAGCAAAATACATTTTGTTAGATTAAAAAACTCTTGTGCCAGACTCTTCTGATGTTGCCCTGAATGGTTAAGCGGTAATTTTCCAGCCAACAAGCGATATGATGCGTCGTGACGCCAAGCGGCCGAGAAGTTGGAGAATCTAGTCGAACCTCAAATCGTGCGGAAAAAAAATTCCGCGTCGGGATCCTCTCGGCAATATTTCAGCGGAGGATCTACGATTGCCGGCGCGTGCCGGATTTGTTGGAATAGGGAATGTGTGCGGTTGCGTTATGTTTAGCGTTGCAGTTTGAGTGTCGGTGGTGATGCACAAAACGTGTAGAAAGGTGAAACTTTCTCGCCGAACGATGATCCAAATCATCGCGTTGTTGTTGTTCTATCCAAGTTCCTACGGGAAGCTTAACGACGCAACGATGTTTGAGAGAGTTGCGTTGCTGTCTCGCTGGCTTTTCTTTCTCTCCGTCGAGTTGTTCGCAACAAATTATTCCAAATACATTAATTATTGACTTGGTATTAGCATGTTTTGTTCACTCGACTCGTTTCGTTGACTCCGCTGTTTTTTTCCTATTATTTTCTCCTTCAGGGCACCGAGATCTAGTTCCGGCTTACTAGCTTGACCAGTTTTGCGAGCGGTCAACGTTTAAAGAGTGGAAATTGCAACCACATGGCGTGACTACAAAATGCCACGTTACAAGATATAAATACGTGGACCGAGCGTACCGTTACCGACATTCATAGATTATGAGGTTTCGCGCGACTTTTTACTTAAAAAAAAAACTCCCTCAATATTGACACTCGATGCTTTTCATAATTCTAATGATATTGTTTTATACTTAATATGATAAAATAACCGTTTAAGACGTTTTTATTTTCATCTTGAAATTATTATTATTATTTTGTGCTGATAAATTTTTGTCAGGAAACTTATGCATTCAATAAATAATTAAATCGACAGTAAAAAATCGAAGAATCTCATTTTTGTAAGCGATTTGTTTACTTTCGAGCAGAGAAAGAGTACTTTTTAACCTTCTTGGTGATTATATTTGTGTTAGTTAGCTGCACAACACAAACACAATTTTTTAATATTACGAAATGGCTCAACAGTTAGGCATCGTATTCCCTTAATATTCTCATTATCGAAACTCGATTTTTGGATTCTGTTTTTACTGGTTAGCTGCAAGTCTTTTTTTTGCTTTATTGCTTTTATTTTTTCCCCATGACAGACTGCAATAAAAGTTCCCCTTGAGAATCTTTGTAATTTACGAATATAACTGTGAAATATATATATTTTTTTGTTGAGGAATGCTACTGGAAAGTTTTTTTACGTTCAAAATTTCTACTGTAAATAAAGAATATCTAAATGATTCATTAAATATCGCTTAAAATCTGATTGGTTCGATCAATCATTACGAAATTCGTGAATCGTGCGTGCAATCTTACGATCGACGAAAATCTTATTTAATCTTTTAGGGAAATCAATGTTGCGACGTTTACAGAATTATCAGATTCCTACGTAGAGAAATTAACAAAAGATAATAAATTCACAATTATTTTAACGGTTCTTGAAAAAAAAAAAAAAAAAAAAAAGATAAACACATTGAAATAATTAACAAGAATTTTACAATTTTTATCGTTTTAAAAAAAATTTAAACACTTTGCCTCAACGATTGATTCGAATTTTGATAAAAAAATGAAATAATAAATGTTGTGCTAACCTTTTACTCACAAAGCATCATAGATTCGTTGTCCTCGTCCGAGTCGATATACTTCCCGTTTCTCATTGAGCAGTCTCGACGGAGTATACGATTTCGCGGTTCCATACCGTTTACACCATCTCGGCAACAGGGAATTCCCCTATCCTCAAGAATATTGGAAACGTCTGCCAAGATTCGGAAACCTAGCTCGAGTTTCAACTCTCATCGTGGAACCGATTACGACACCACGTTTCACTGTATTGCGTTGTACTTTCGGGTCTGGCCACTTGGCATATAAAATGCTTCTCTCCTCGCTCTTCACGCGGAAACGTTAAATAACTCTCCACGAGTCACCCCCGGTCATTGCGCCGTTGCTTGGCACGCGTAGTATAATAGAACAGGCTTTCAATTTTCCGGCGCTGTTCATAGTACATAATCTCTCCCTTAACTTCAAATTTCTTGCAATTTCAATTTTTCGATGGTAGAAAAATAAACAAAACGAATATATTCATTATTCGAAATTCTATTATTTTATTAATAACAATAACACCAATAGCTTCCTCATGGAGGAATCTGTGTGATGGTGAACATTTTTTTTCGGGACGTTCATGTCAACGTGTTGGAAAATGTACCAAAACATTTCACAATACATATTTAGAAAAAACGTAAAGACGCGCGCGCGCGCGCGCGCGTGTGTGTGTGTGTGTGAATGTGATGGCATTGCAAAATTCGAACGTCGATAACTCGGGAACGACTAGAGCTGCAGGGCTCAAATTTCATAAACAAGTAAAGCAGCACGTCCTCATAATTTTCTGTATGTTTGTAACAATTCATACAACGGTTCGGATTTTAAAGCATTTTGAATTTCAGAAACGTTGGAATCTTGTCAAAGTTTGCCTTGAGTTTATGTAATTACTAGCAAAATGTGATTGCTCAGGTATTTCCGTGTTTTGTTCCATCTTTGCGACAAAGCTTCCTCCGAGCGGAAGCCAAAATTAATCTTCAAACTTCCCTGACAGAGGTAGCTTTGTGTCAACTGGAAAATAATGAGAAAGGAATTTACAAGGTTCTACTTTGAATCCTTGTTTACAACAGTTTACCTGAAAAATTCTAATTACATCGCAAAAAGTTTTTGATATGAAGTAGCTCTGTAATAACATATGTCGAAGTATCTAGATATATAACACATCATCAAGTAGATTTTCTTACGAGCGTCATACTTATCTCATTGATAATTGCATTCTACATGTCGTGTCGTTCGTAAGATGCGTCTTATCAGTAACGCATGAGTATCTCACTGCTGCGATTATAGCAATTAAGACGTTAGTTTATCACAAGTTTTTTCTTTTCCTTGCAGTTTAAAATTATAAATGATAAAGTACCTCCAAGTAAACTCGTAACGATTTGAAATCTTTTTTTTTCATTGTCCGAACCAACATTTGAATAAAATATAAACGAATGATTCTTTGATAAATTCGATAATCACAATAGAAAATTCAATCACATTTCACCAGTGATACGTAAAATACGTTAATAATGAAATATTTTTTTTTTTTTTCATTTTTCAAGAGCAATATATGGTATGTATATTGGTTCAAATAAATTGCCGACTCTGTTGAACGTCAGAGTGATAATTTATAAGTATTTCTACTCCACCAGCAATATTTCTGCCGACTGACGTGCACCAAATGATTTATATCGCTGCTGACAACTAACGTTAATTATTCATTATCGAAGTCCCGCGAGTGGGCCGAGGGGATGTCCGCTTCGTGACCATCTCCCTCGACTCCTCTCATTTGCAATCATACATACCACATACCCATACGCGTGTGTACTCGTATAGCAAGTATAAATGCTGAGAGCGTAACGAGAATGAGCATCAAAATTTTATTCGCATTTTCACTTGGCAAAGTAACGTTATCATCATTCGAATGTCCTCGCTCTACTCTGCCCCTCTCATTCACCATTTGGCGAAAGGGTGAAGGAAGGGGGTCGACGTATTAACCGCTAATTTATTATTTAAATATTTAACGTACTGAGTTTTCCGGATATGAAAGGTGAGAGGCAATCGTGTCCGACAATCATGACGAGGATAAATCGCCGTGATCGCCAAAGTTTACTATTTTAATATATAAAATTAACAGGTGGACAAACTAATTTTACGCACCGAGTCACTTTCCGATCGATTGAACGATTTCGCTTCGCACGTTTTATTTTTATCCGCGGCATGATTTGGGGCAGTGGCAGAGAGAATTAAAGTTTGGTTAGGAGAAAAGACAGTCACGATTACGGCACCCAACCTGGTTAGTCTTGGCATAAGGTAGTTCGAGAGACGGGAAAGTTACCGCTCACTGTTATATTCTTTCTTTTTTCGTTGGTCTCGTTATACTCGAGTCTCTTGCGCATCTCTTCCTCTCACCCTCGTTCGAGTGATGAGCGGACACCAGTCCCGTCCTCCTTTCGATCCCCGATTCTCTACTGCACACGTACAAACACATTCGTACAACCAGCTACCGTACTGGCTATGTATACTCGTCTTTCGAGTTTCGGTTTTCGTGAAATCAACCTATCGCCTCTCTCGTGTTCCGACAACTTCTCAAGGATTCCAATCAAACTTGGAGAGTTACCAGGATTACCTACATCTTCTTGATACAGTAAGATTTTGTATAAGTTGCCGTCATTCAGATTTGAGCCAATTATTTTGTCTCTCGACGTTATCTGAATGTTGGTTATTTAATTACAGTCTTATCAGACATTTATCTACTAACAAATAATATAAATAGTTTATCGGAAAGTTGTCTACTTATCATTAATATTTAAACGTTATCACTTAAGACAGACACTTAAGAATCTCTAAATATCATTACGATTGGTGAAATACAAATTATTTTCGGAATAAAAACATTAAATAATTCATGTAACCTCGTTCGGAAGGTTCCAGCTTTATTTCAGTAATGGATTTGTGAACTTCCGGAGACGTTTAATGGTTACTTTAAGTGGTCTCCAGACTCCCCGATTATTTTTACTACCGACAAATGTTATTTTCGTCGACTAATCTACGGATTACTTAGCAGTGACTCTCTGTAGCGGTATTTTACTCATTTATAAATCTTACAGATTTCATTTTTATAGCCACAAGTCATTGGAAACACCATTTTGTACATATTTTTTACACAATTTCTTTCATCCCGGTAATCGAAGATATTTTTTTTCTCTGTTACAGACTGGAATTCCGGCAGCGAGAAAATCAAAATTTTCGAGTGCAAAAAGCAAAACCTATACATACGTAGAGTCGGTCACGTAGACAACGAGGAAGTGGGGTGACAACGAAATAAGGAAACGCGAAGATTTCCTATTCCTCGAGTTCATTTGCTGGAGTTGTACATACACAGTGACATTGCCGCTTCTCGGGCAGTGCTCATTTCAGCACGAAAATTCCTGCCCTCGCTACTTCCTGCCGAGGATATCCGTGAAACAGAGAGAAAGAGAGCGAGAGTGTTGAGAGCCCTCGTTCCCTACACACGTGGTTATACTCGAGTTGAGCTCCAGCCACTGCTGCTGCTTCGTCTTCTTTCTCTCCTCCTTCTTCTACCTGTGCACGATTGCCAGAAGATTTGCGACGAGCGAGCATCAAAATCGTGCCGCTGGCTCTGCCTCTTCTTCGTTTCTCTCTCGATTTTCGTGCAGCACCCTTGAGGATTCCTGGATACGTTCCAGGACCGTTTCAGCGTCACTCGACAGGACGCAGGAAGCTACACATATATATAGTTAACTTACGTAAAACGAAATCGCGCGTTGAGCTTCCAGTCGAGTCACGATTTTTCGTACTCGATTCTTCGACAAATCGACCTCGTTCAAGGATCTTTGCTCGACGATTCTCCCCGACGTAAGGATTTCTTCGCGAAGACCCGAAGAATCCGGTGATCCGAGAAACGCGAGTTCTACTTATTTTCTTTTATTTATTTATTTATTTATTTTTTCATTTGCGTATGTTTGTTTTACCAATTGGAACTTTTACCGCTAGACCTGTAATCGCGACTCGTCAATTTTCAGTTTAGTAGTTTTATTCTCGCGTAATTCTCAAATTTTTTGGTACATCGAAAATTAATCGGATAATAGTGACAATAATAGATAGTGGAGATGCGTCTCGCAGTGTTTATCGTGTCGTTCGGAATTCTCTTGTTCGTGGAGCTAATCACGGGTAGTCCGGAACCCAGACCCTCGCCTCGTCCGAGACCCGTGCCCATTTACTCGAACCAGTTCGCCGTTCTAGTGCCCGATGGAGAGGAGGCCGCTTCCACGATTGCCGAGAGACACGGCTTCGATAACATTGGACAGGTAAGTGATTTTATCATCACAATTCATCTTTATTTCTTTATTTTATATATTTTCATGACAGCGTACGGTTGACCGAATTTTTATTTATCCATTGTATGGAGATAGACTTTTTGCAATTACTTTATGCACGCCCTGTAGCGGTTATTTCAAGGTGATAAAAAAATTAACTGAATAAAAAAAATTGAATGAGAGGGTGCTGCACGACGACGTATGCCGGACTTGACTTTTATCTTTAGAGCGACCCACTGCAACATCGAGCGCAAAAGTCAAATCCTATTTTTCATCGAAACGAATGCGCTCTTCATACCACATTCGCCCATCTACCTTTTTTTCTCTTTCCTCTTTCTCTCTCTCTCTCTTTCTCTCTGCTCTCTGTTGCGTGCACTCATACGCTTTTACTCCCGCTGGGATTTTGCTGATAAAAATTCGCAACATAGTCATCTCCACTTGAGCCTCTCTACTTGCTATTTGGGACGAAAAAAGAAAAAAATATTCACACCACCGAATTAAATAATCAAATGCGTTTCAAATGCTCTATGCTCTTATTGCGTCAGATGTAACGGGACTTGGATTGTCTCTATTCTTTAAATATTAAAATATAGTTATTTATCAACCCAATTCACTGAATTTTCATACAATTGAAATATGAAAAATTTCCAAAACTATGTGAAATTTATTTTAATGTTTGTTTATTCTACTTGTCCAAGTTCTATCGAGACGTATATATTCGAGGTAACTGACTTTTCATATTATATGTTATATGTTAATCATACGGTAACATTATTTTAATTCATTTGTCAAAACGTTGTTATTTGTTTAATCGAATCAGGGAATTTTTATTTAATTCTGGGGATCGTATTGAATACACGGAAATTAATCTGGTATTGATTTAAGTGTTTATTCAATTTATTCGAGCACTTCAATTGGGTCCAACTGCTGCACATAGGGGAAGGCGGTCCATTTTTTTATTTCAAAGTGGCATACGTTGGTCAACAAATAAACAACGAGTAGTAATCGTATATATTTTTTTATTATTCTTATATTCGGAGTTTAATTTCGTACGTATCCAACAATTTTTGGCAATAGTCGTTTATTGGATATGCCCCCTCAACTTTAGCGTTCATATGGTTGGCACTGTATTTAATTTTCTGTGAATTCAGAGTATAATCCCTGACAAACCCGGGACTTTTACAGAGGATGACTGCCCTGTACTTAGATCGTTTTTTTTTCCTTAAGCGCAACACGTTTATGTATAACGCGTCTGTTATATCAGCTGTTTTGTCGCGAGCACAACTTTTGCGAGGATATTTATCATTTTTCGCATACGACGGTATCTAGACGGCATATCTTTATTTTTATGAATTTAAATACGACAACGCCGTAACTAAACGAGATCGTAATTTTCTATTGTAATAAAAGGCTCTTGTCCCCGACTTTTTGTTTTCACCCGAAGGCTTGTAAAATTGTTACGACTTGAATTTTTTTACATACGGCAGCGAATATATGTTTTCGAAAAGGCTCCAACGTCATTATTTCCTCAGCATCCTCATTTTTATCTGTCTTCCACTATGTTAGAGATAACTGGAGCTTTTTTATTTCATCGATTAACATTATTTTGTAAATATTTATCAGAAGTTAGTAATTTATTCAACTGATTCACTAAACAATTAGGTAATCCCTGACGAAAGTTTTGAAAATTTTGTGTGAAATTGGTGAAAAAAAATGTTTATTAAATTTATTAAAGCAATTAAATTTGGTTGTACAGTCAAGTAGTACGCGTTCATAGTTATATACCGAGCGCATATCTGTACATATACAATGAAAAGCAGTGCGAGAGAGCTCTGTGAAGCGCAGAATTTGTTTTTTAAAGAAGGAATGTGCCATTGCACCGTCGACGCGTCGTTCCACGCGAGCTATCGGAGCAAAAAAAATACGCGTGCGCCTCGGGAATCCACTGTCTCGTCGGCACTTTCAGGCGCACTGTGCCGAGAAGACTGCGTATACTTTCCGTTCCCGGGTTTCCCTGTTTAACCTCGCTATCATGGCCTTTCTCTAGTGCGACAAACCGGCAGCGTTCCGCGAAGACACGCATTCGGTATTCCCCGTCTTTCCCCATCTCGTGTTTTCCATGCCGGCCTCACTCTCATCGACTGAAAATACCGAGTTTTTGCAACGAAACGGACCGAATAGTGTACACAAGAGATCAGGGACAACCCGAGAGATAATCAAATCATGTTGATACCGAGATGAACTCGCTGAATACCACGATGATTTCCATTGAATAACATATGTATACTTCAGACGTCAAAGTTTATGCAAACTAACGCTCTCGAAGCATTAAACACGAGAGGATGAATTTATTCGACCTTGCAGAAAATGATTTAAGTTCAATTACTTTGTAAATTCAAGACGAATCTCGTGTTATTTCAAACAAGAAACAGAATGAAAATTCACTAGTCAATATGAAATTGTAAGCTATAAATTCACACGGTTAAAACTATTGTTTACGCAATAATATTTCATAAACTTTGCAATTTTTTAAAAACATTTAAATGAAATAAAAACTGAAATTATAAAAGATTACTTTGACTATTTTAATGATATAACATTTTAGATTTTTTTTTAAATGTCACTGAAATCAATAAATTTGTAATTACATAATTAAAACTGCTAACAATAGGTGATGTTTATTGACAATGCTCTCGAATGAGACGAGTCGGCGTAGTTCTCCAGTGGTGTTTTAAAAAATTATGCTTTTCTATTTAATTGATTTCAATATACAAATATCTCACAAAACTAATTATATTTTAAACCAATGCACAGCTTAACACGATCACAAAAATATTGTACTCGAAACAATATCTCTATTGATTATTATTTAAGGAGGTGCAACGACCATGATAAATCGAAGATAGAACTTTAAATTTTTCTTTGTAAACAAAGAAATCCAATTAGCGATTGTGCGAATCATGAATACGATCTGACGCACAGTAACGAACGACGTATTTTACTATTTATGCGTTTCCATGTGCTTCATTCCACATTAGAGTTATAAAAAAGTTTTTGTTTGTCATATTATGCTGAATATCACTAGAATCAAACATTTATAGGTTACCTCGTGTTTGATAGAGAAATCAACGATGTTTTGAGCTAATGCATCGATATACGTAGCTTGATTAATTCTGTACGGCGAGCGTGCACTCTCGTTCGTACGATACACACTGAATGCTCTTTACCGCGTCGCACGATAGTGTCGACCCTCTTTCGACCTATTTATCGTACTAATTTAATAAAAAAATTCCAACGTAAAAAAATCTTGGGGGTTGTATATAATCTCAACGCCACATGATGTTAAATATCAGCGATCTGCGATTCCTTCATCTCCGTGATAAATCAATTTTACTCTATTATTATCCCACAAGTGTACCTGTAGAATATCATTGATATTTAATTTCCAATAGTCACAAGATTATCAATGTTTGGTGGCAGTTTTCATTCTAAACTCACAGTATCGCACTTGTATTATGACCCGCGCGATATTATTTATTAAGTACCTGGAAAATATCATTTCAACTAACGACATCGTGAAATTTATATTTACAATTTTAATTCAATTCCCAGTATCCCAAAGGGACATTCCGAAAATTATTCGATAATTTGACGGCTTCAATTGCTAGTATTCTCGTTTAATTAAACATGTATCTTGGTCAGATATAATTTCTGCGTATCACGTCAAACAGCGAGGGCCAGTACAAACGATCATTCGTAACTTAATTAAGTCATTACAGAGCCATGATTAAGAATTACAATAAGGGTATAATGCTAATCTCATTGTCAATTGTATCGGATGCGCACAGACTCGGAATAAATATAGCATATTATCAATGTTGTAATTCGATGCTGAAATGTCTATGTCGAACACGTTTGGATGGTTGGATGCATCGTCGAACCATTCTGCACCTATGTGCAGAAATGTTGCCGTCGAGAGAGCCGTTCGTTTCCCCTCGCACGTTGACGGTGCAGCTGCTCATGACGAGCGTGGCCGTACAGGCCGAGAGACAGACTGTATCAACCCTTCCTACCGTTTCAACCCTCTTCACGTTTATGCACACGCATAAAATCACCACAACATCCTAACTGACACTCGCACACCCTCTTCCACAGTCCACTACCGTGTAATCTCTCGACGAACAAGCTCGTCGATGCCTTCATAAATACCAATTGAATTTATCCTGCTTCCTCATCCGACACTCCATTGCTTTTACCAGTGACACGTTTCGACTCTCATAATTCGCGAAATGTATAATACTTTGTCCGCGTTAAAAAAAAAAAAAAAAAAAAAACAATAACCGATCCGTGATGACAAGCAATACCGAATGGATTTTTATGACTAAACGAATTATGCAATAAAAATGTAGCGTAGGATAGCATAGCTTATGACAATTGTCGATGGTGTTTATCTGCGTTAACTTTTCTCCAAATGTACTCCACACACAATGTTGATCCGATTTTTATATTTAATAGCATGTTTTATTTGTTGAATAATTAATAGTTGACACAGTTATCGCTATTTAATAGAATCTGTTGAGTTTTTGGCGGCAGTAGAAAACGGTCAGGAAGAAAGAAATGAAATCCTTTAATATTTTATATAGATACAAAATGTTGATCTATGCCCGGTCAAATGAAAATTGATTGAGCAACCTGATTCGACAATTCTTTAACAAAGGAAGTGTGAAAAAAAATCCTGTCACGATCCAGGTTTGAACCTCTTATTCCTGCGCTTTAAATCGCGATCACGTATCACGCATCCTGAGTTGTGTTTCAAAAAAATATCCATCCTACTGACCGGACATAGACGCTATATCTATATAAAATGTTAAACTTACACGGTCGCTTGCCTAGAACTAGTATGGAAAATCCTTCAACGTTTCGACTCATGTCCGAGTCATCTTCAGAGTTTTAATATATAAAAAAGCAATAATGTTAGATGTTAAGAAGAGTTCAAAATCGGTTGATGACATTGCCGCGGATCAGTGACTTCGTATTCTTAACCGGCTTCTCCTGTCGATATCTTTATTAATAACGTGATCTACCGATCTTAAACTCTTTTTTGATATTTAACATCATTGCATTTTTGGATATTAAAACTCTGAAGATCTCTAATGATGATCTCTGAACTCTGGCGATCTCTGACGATTATCTTTATTAATAATGTGATCTACCGATTTTAAACTCTTTTTGATATCTAACATTGATTTTTTGTGTATATTAAAACTCCGAAAATGACTCAGACATGAGTCGAAACGTTGAAGAAATTTTTGTTTCTTTCTTACCGACCGTTTTTTCGGCCGCCAAAAACTCAACAAATTTTGTTAAATATCATTCGATGAATTCGCAAATGCGAATTTTTAAATAATATTCATTGTTTGATAAGAAAATAAGTTTACGGGAATATATTCGAAAGGATTTATTAAGCGAAATTTCTCTAAAGTAAGAAACTAAAGAAAAAAACGCAATTCAGTGGTTTTGAAGAGTATATTTACACAGAGTATCCGTGATACATTGAAAAATCTAACTAAACGCATGAAAATCTCTTTGGCGGACAAACGTTATTGCCTAGGCAATAATAATAATATTTTTTTCTACACTGAAAGAACTATTTTCATCTAAGACATTGAATTATTTTGCTTTCTAGATTCCAGATAAATTTTTCAGATTTTATTCAAACGAAATGTTTCAAATTTATGGGAATAAAGTTTCAAAAAATTTTCCACAGCTAGTCGATGACGTTGACACTCGTGGCGCATGTATCGATAAGAAATGTTCAATCGAAGAGACATTTTTAGACGTCACTATCAATTTGAACGATTTTCTCTATGTCGCTTTCGTTGCTAATCCAAGAACATTCCGGGCTTCGTCGTTTGTATTGGGTACTGGGATTGCGAAGTGGAAGTTAACTCATGCCAGGAGCAGACCACGGAGCTTCGAAAACTTGCATCGTTCTCTCGGCCTCTCCTAGTTCCTAGTTACCAGCAAAAGTCATACATAGCGAGATCGTGCGGCAGTCGCGAAGCGCCCGCTCGTCATCTCGCACCAGCAGTTTTGTCGTAAATATGCTAATTCACAGAGAACATTTGCGAATAATTTCGCGACCTCGTTAGAACACCATATGTATTGAACAATGTATATATATATATATATATATATATATATATATACTACCTCTGTATTTTATTTTTACTATATATACACATTGTTCAATAATACTCAAATTAAAAATTAAGTACAGCGGTGAAACGGAAGACAGTCGAATTATTTATCTTGATAATAATTACCGTAACTTTGTCTTTATTTCCTGTTTATCGAATCTGCTCGTTCATCGACACTTCTGCTGTCCTCTTGTATCACTCTTTCCTGTTTGAAAGATTCAACATCGCGATGTTATCTCATGACCGCAAAAATCGACGTTTCAGTATACGCAAAGCATTTCGTAAAGTCAAAACATTGTGGATTACCGAAGACACGCGCGCGCATTTAATTTTGTTGTTGTATGCTCTTTTCGCTTTCTCGTTTCTCGCTCTGCGTGCCTTTTCCAGCCAAGTACGGTCGATGCTACTACATTTATTATGACATTCGCTCACTCACGTTCACTCACAAGAGTTATTAGTCAAGGATGTCAACACCTGAGTATAGACTCACTTGGGAAATTATATTATTCGAGAAAAATGTGTTTTAGCTGTAGTGCTATAAACAATATTACGATATTAAATAAACGGAATAATATATCAAGTTAATCAGAATTGTACGATAACAATTGAAAGGAAATATTTAAAACCATTTAATGAGATTAATTGTTATGAAAAAATGAAAGTCAATTAATTGTCTCGAATAAGGAAATATTGATTGTTCGTTTCGTATTACATGATATATTATGAGTTATATTATTATCATAAAGGATTTAAATTAATTTCCGCTGAACTGACCTCCATAATACGGTTCAACAGAATTTGTTATAATCGTACCATTTAAATAATTTACGATGTGTCTATTCATAAGACATACGAAATAAGACGAATAAGACATAAGACGCGAATGTATGCTTATCGACACGTTTATTTTATATAATCGAGTGATTTGTATAACTGATGAAAATAATTAGCGTATCTCACGTTAATAATTTAATTCCAACGATTATTCGCGCAAAAATATAACCGACATAGACAGAAGCTATTGTATTAAATGTGTTTAGGCGATAAATACACGGTAATTACAAAATTGTTATCGATAATTGAAAGAAAGTAATTAATTTTTTTCATATTTCAAGATACAAAAACTTTTTTTTCGTACTTTGTTTGTAAAAAATCGAATATCCTAAATTTATTTTGATTTAACGATGTTTTGCCATTAAACAAACAAAGAGGCGTAAAACGCGCTCTACAACCCCGCGAAAGTTTAGATAATTGCATGGCGCATAGAAAACTTACCGACATTTTCGGATATCTCACCTTTTCCATTTTGTTTTCCCGTTTTCGCGTGTTTCACTCGTGGCTCACGTCTCGTACACTGGAACCTATAACAGAAGCTACGTGTTTCCACCTTTGTAGACGCGGAGGCGAGAAAGCGTCTTATTGGGGTACATAGGTGGATAACTGGCGTGTTACCAAAGTGGCTACTGCTGCTACTACTGGTATGACACGGGGGAGGGGAGGGATGTACAGAGATCTCTTCCGCTTTCTCTGCCGCTTTCTTCTATCTCTCTTCGTTGCTGTTGCACGGAAGTCCGAGGAATGGATTGTACAGTAGTTGCCGTAGTAGCGGTCTTAGCGATAAACGATAACGCGCGAGCGAGTGGGTCCTCGTCCTCTTTCTCTTCGTCTCGCCAATAGTGCTATCCTGGAACGAGATATCTCCCCTGTTGGGAAAAGGAAGGGGGTTGAGATAGAACGTTACTCCAGTTCCCTACACCACGATTCGCTTCTCCTCGTTCCCTCAAACTGCACCATATCGTCCTTATCTAAACCCTACCCGTGGCTTGTATCGTGCCAACCAGAAAGGAAAAGATATAGCTGTACATACAGAGGTGGGATACGACGACTTCCCAAATCGTATATGGACGGTCGTGACGATTTTCCAAATCGTATAGCTTTGCTCTACTCTGCTCTCTCGAGCGTACCGCTGCTCTCGCAAAAATTCTCGAGTTTCGTAAAGCTTCCCGCGGACGATAACGACGACGATTTCTACCATCTACCACGTATACCAATGAGAAGTCTCTGGTTTCTGCAATTCTACTTTTGTTCCAGATTACTTTAACACGGAGAGGTGCTCGTAACTCTCGAGATTTTTTTAAATTTCATATCAGTGTCTATCATTTTTATTTAAGCTCATGGCTCTTTGTTTATTAAAAATCGAAAATTCATTTAACGGAAGTTAATTATTTAATTCACTTCAATTCATAAATTAATTTAACCAAATGACATTCGATAAAATAAACGATGAAATTTTAATTGCCTGAAATTTATAAATTTATAAGAAAAAATATATAACCAATCAAGAAAGTAAATGTAATAATTAAGTAATTAAACTCAAATAATTTGAATGCATTAATAATTTTTTTCATAGATTTCGATAATAAGTTAAGAAGAAATGCAATAATCACTAGATTATATCCTGAAATAAAGTGGTGAATATATCTTGAAAATTATCTTAAAGGGGATTCTCCCGTCGAGTGTATGAGTTTCTTTTGCAAAAGTTCTCGATTCTCATAAATTTTGACGCACGCGATAACGATGACGATTCCCTCAATGTTCCGTGTGTGAAGAATCTCGGGTTTCTTTCCAATATAAAACTTTTTTTATTTGCGATTATTCCAACAGAGGGAGTTAGACTCGTTGTAACAGGCGCCAAGGTTATAAAGTAAAAATCCGACAGATCCAATATCGCCTTTACTGAATTATCGTTGTTACAGAATCCCTGGATTTTTTTTTTTTTTTTTTTCGTATCAGATTGTCATATCGTAAAACTCGACTTGCCTCTGTGGAAGTCGACGAGGGGTTAGAGGTATCGCCCGCGTCCCGCAACGATTTTTCGAGCCTCGTAACTCAGCTCTATGTGTGAGGACAATTTCCCAAAACGTATTGCACGTCGTGGAAAAGCCATTCCGGGCATTCTGGCTCATCTCTCTATACGTATTCCATGCTTGTGGTGTTACCAGTGCAACAGCACGAATGCCGACGATGTAACTGCTGCAACTTTGCACACACGAAGGTGCAGCAGCAATGGCAATATGGAACAGAGTTACAGTAGCTGGAAAAGAGACGAGTTTACGCAAGTACCTATATCTGTAACGCGGCTTACCGATTCAACGGCCGAATGACTGCGCAGCCTTAGATCGATAACGCAATCTCTGCTGGAATACGTTGTATGCATCGACGCAAGTTGCATATGCGTGTACACATGGCATCGGTGCCAAGGCTCGAATAAATTTGAGGGATGGTGGCTCGACCGCGAAGAGCTTTGTGTCGAGTTTATGTTGAATTTCTATCTCTCTCTCTCTCTCTCTCTCTCTCTCTCTCTCTCTCTCTCTCTCTCTCTCTCTCTCTCTCTCTCTCTCTCTCTCTCTCTCTCTCTCTCTCTCTCTCTCTCTCTCTCTCTCTCTCTCTCTCTCTCTCTCTCTCTCTCTCTCTCTCTCTCTCTCTCTCTCTCTCTCTCTCTCTCTCTCTCTCTCTCTTCTGATCTCATATTTCTCTACTAATATTGGAGTTACTGTCCCAGTGAGCATCACATATCTCTCGTTATTCGCTCAATCCTTTTCCCGGAGGCCCTGAAATTGCAGAACCTCTTTGATCGCACGTTTCTACCACGTTATATCTATTTGTTGGTTTCGTTCCTTTTCCTGTTTCGCCTCGCTTCATTCTCTTGTTCTGCTTATAAATTTATTCGACTCCTTATTCCCGAAATTTCTCAACTGTCTTTATTCATTGTTGAGCAGAATTTTCGCTTTCTCGATTTTATCTTCAAAGTAGCAATATGTAAGGAGTTGTAGTATAGTTGAATCCGTATACGGTAGATACGTCATCATTTTGTCATTTAAGGAAAAGCCATAGAAATAGTCAGTTATAAACTTTCTTATATATTTGGTGCGAGGTCTATTTGTGAAACCAATTTATATCGTCAATGGACTCATTTAACTGATGTATCGTCATATGTTTTAGATAGACCATCCAAGTATTGTGAATGGACCACATAATTCCCTGTGTTATCAATAAATCTACATTATGCCTTATCATTAACCGTTTATCATTTTTGTACGAATATTTTTACATTTTTTTTTCGATAAAATGCTTAAGTGGACGATACGTCAATGCGCGAATAAAATTTGATATGCGATTAAAAGTAGAGGAACGTGAATCAGATGACTTGAGCATCAGGGTAATTATTTTGATGGATATATTACATTTTCAAATGCAAATAGAAATCATAGAAACAAGTAGAAGTATTAAAAAGAAGCAATAAGTCCTAGTTTATACATGGCAGTTTCTACTTTTGTTGATGTTTGCACATACTGCATGCACCTACTTGTTAGGCTTTTAGGATTTGATTGTATCCTGCTCCGAGTCTAACTATTGTGCAAGTTTTCTCTGAATTTAGTATTATTCACTTAATCACCAATGTCACTGTGTTATTTTGTTCTTCTGTCTGTAGTTATCAAAAATATTAATTCTATTTTCGTTGATGTTGTCGAAAGTAGATTAGGAAGGTTTTATACAGACGCAAGCGCATCATAATATCGCAGCAGTTTATTTCACATTAGCACTTCCGTCTGCGTAGGAACTTCGAACGTAGCCCATAAAGCAACGCCAACAGACAAATGGCGCTAGGATCTTTAAAAATATCCATGTACCGCGCCAATTATTGGAACACTTAACGTAATTAACATAAATATCTCAAGCGAATGAAGCTGTATGAATAAATTATCGTACAGCTACTCTTTATTTTGTTTTTCAAACAAAAAAAAAATTCAAAGATCATAATTCTGGAGATTCGACTTGTGTAAATGCCTATGGAGTTTATTTAGGATTTATTCATGAATCCCGGAAAGTTGAAGATTCGCTATAATGAGTCACCACTCATTTTAAAGGGCAAGGTCCACTCTTTACAACGTGTCAAGTCTCATTGCCATACGTTTCATACTTACCGAGGTATCAGGGTTCGAATATGTCTCCGATAAAGACGACTTTTCCTTTCCACAAACATCCTAGTTTTTGGATTTCGTGATGCCATACCTTTTTGGGTCTATCGAATCAAGTGAAATTTAGTGTATAGCTCTATTTTGATATATCAAAGAAAGCACAATCTACCGTATCACGATCGGTCGTCGCATTGCTGAGAAACGAAAATGGTCCGTTGACGCAACTCGTCCAACCACAGAGTCGCTTCTCTATTGTCACGGTACCCTGGAGATATCAACCTTGAAGCCTTCCCCAAGTGATTCGCACCTTTCGAAATTAAATTCCTCGCGGTGACCATGTTCCGATTAATATAGAAACCGTTTTACTCGTTCTCCTTACCGCAAGCGTAACGGATAACGTAATACTCTAGAAATGGAGATCAATGGATGTCGCTATGCTTGATTACAGGTTTTTTTATCATTTAGCGCGACAAATATAATTAATACTAATCATTATTATCGTATAGTAGATGTACTTGAAATTGCCTTCGAATGGCAGAGTAATTATGTTAAAAGTGTATGGTGAAATAGACGAATTAAAAATATCGGGATGATTAATTTTTTTCTTATTTTGCAAAATACATCATTTAAAAAATTTGACACGAATTATTTTTCGGATAACTGGATCAAAAATACTGAGTATTAAGAGAATACCAAAGAACGTTGAAATTGTCGTTTGGACTAATAATTAATAGTTGCCAGTACATTTTTCTTTCTCCTAGTGCACATATTTACGAATTTATCGAATTGTTCACAGCGATAATTTGGCAATATGCACCTCAAATAAAAGAATAAAGAACAATTGAAAATCAAGTTTTTTGTTTGTCCGATCTCTCTAGTGTTTTGTTTTTGTCGTTGTCTCATTGCGTTTGAAATGAATCGGTGAAAAGAGCGGATCCAATTTACAGGCCAGTGCAACGTGCTATGGATGCTTCGCTAATGAAAACCTTTCTTCTTTCCTGAATTTCCGCTCGTTGGTATTATGCTATCCCCAACGTTACCGAAATCCTTTGTTCTCAATATTGCAGCACGGTTTCAGGCGCTTCTATACACATACCTCGCAACTCAATTGGTACCGAGGGTAGGAAAAAGCTGTGTAACATAGGGTTTTTGTTTCCGCTATTGAACCATCTATGGATATGGCAGACCCCATTGTTTCCATGACTTATCGTTGTGATCGTAATGCATTGTCCGTTAATCCGTCTATCACAAACGTTTACTGTTGATTTTTCGTTTTTTTTTTCTCCACTAATCCACTGCATGACTTTAAATCATTAATCGATCTACCGAGCAACGATTTTTTTTTTCATTGTACAGCATAGCCTCCACAGGGTAATGTCTTAAGGGTAGAAATCGGGTTTAGAATTCTATACGATTCTGTTGGGAATTTAAAGTGACATTTTATAGGATTGTTGTCAAGCAATCATTCCAATTGAAATTCCAATGAGAGTTTCGAGGCGGAAAATGGTTTCTAAGTGGGATCCTATGAGAAACTCCAAATTACCATTGGTTCTTACTTGTAGAGTTCGTAACGATACCTGCGTTACATATACGTAGACAATTGAAATGAGAGGAATATATAGGTGACATTAGTGTAGTGATAAGCGCTCTTACTCAGTACCTGAACAATCCTATAGTTCGATCCCCGGTGATCACCATATATTTTCTCTCTATGATACTTTGGCAGGCCATTGTCATTACCATTCAACGCACTTCCCCAAATTCTCTGTCCGGTCATCACAAGTTTTTACTCCCACGCAGGAACCTTTTAAATTAAATTTACTTCTAGGAATGATGCTTAAATGTTAACTGTACATACTCGAGTGTATAGTGCTTTATTTATTTATTTTTGATCTGTCCATTATTTGGCAAGTAATGATTTATTTAATTGTATGGAATCGGTCGGTTAATTGATGGATCTTCTGTTACAAAATCGCGTTTAGCGAAGGGTGCTTCGCGTAATGATAAATATACTACAACGCCCAAAATACAATATCCTGTGATGCTTTATTGAAACTCTTCACTCATTGTTATAATTTCGAGATGGGAGAATAGAAACATCAAACGAGTGAGCGTTTTACGTGATGCCACTACTGCTAATACTCATTAACACATTCACTGTGAAGCAAATGGTCATTCATTTAATTACTACCTATGCACGTACGCTCGTTGACCACTTGATTGGGGCTCGACATCGAATAAATACAATGAAAATTGACAAGTTCCAATATCCTGAATGCTTTTCAGTTTGTCTCTTTCGGACAGTGTCGATATTACCCAACATAGTATCGTTCGTTTCACGAGGGATCTAACCAACGTAAAACTTTGCTGAACTCAATCATCCGATTATCCGCTAAAAAAAAAAAAAAATTAGATTACAGATAAGCGGCATATTTGCAATCAAAATTTATACTCTAACGGAAGCTTTAATGTAATTTTTTACCCTTACTATTGGCTATTGCATATTGCACCATTATTGTAGAAATTGCTTGCCCTTATCGTATAATTTTCAACCTCGCGGGCTTTACTCGATAATCTCGTTGTTGTGTAGCGCTGAGTGAAATTGGGAAATTCGAATGAAATCTCATTATATCCTGTGGTTGATTACATTATATTTTTCAGAAAAAAAGTGGTCGGTGGAGAAAACAAATATTTCGAGTGGAAAAAAATGTGGAGTTTCAATATTCATTTATCGAGTTAACGGAATTTTAATTGTGAAACTGATAATTAATTTGTTACCGGTGTCGAATAGCGCGACGGTAAGAAGAGTTATGCTCTCTCTCTCTCTCTCTCTCTCTCTCTCTCTCTCTCTCTCTCTCTCTCTCTCTCTCTCTCTCTCTCTCTCTCTCCCCCCCCCCCCCCCTCTCTCTCTCTCTCATTGGGGTTTAATCGAAGTGAGAGAGAGAGAGACGTCCCGATGTCTTTTTCTTCTAAGGTGTCACACGTGACGCAGCTTAGGTTCGACCTAAACCTACTAAGTCTATGGTCTATTTACTTCAATATAGTACCACGTATCTCACCTTCGTAGAGTAGGACCTTCCAGTTACCCGGCGGCAAAAAACTAATATATTTACAACTATTTGCTAGATGCATATTTCTAATTTTAGATGTTCGGTAGATCACAAGATCATTAGTAATGTCATGCAAGTGCAACAAATATGATGAGAAAGTTACTTGGTACCGACACGATATTGTCACTTTATTTTATAGTCTTGTTTAATATTACATGATAAAAGGGTATCATAACGGTTACGCGTACAGACCTTCTGGTAGTGAATGAGAGAGAAAAAAAGTTGAAATAGAAGTGTGTAACACAAGAGTAAAAGTATTAATCAAAGGAGTGAGAAATATTTATGGCATTTGTATTAGAAAGGTGCTGCGATGAACCTACACGGAAAAAAGAAAACAGCGAAAATCACAATATAAACTGCATAAAAAACAGAGCGACCTATTTAATTTTACGGTGCAACAGATTAATTTAGGTCCTTGACTAAAAAAATTATGACTTTTCCTGTGCACACTGAGATTTTGACAGTGCACATTCGTTTATTTACAGTTTAGTATTAAAAATACATCAGTGCTCGCTCGAGTCCAAAGCAAACTGTGTAGCCCCTGTTTTTATTTACTGTTTCTTTTTTTTTCCATGTATAATATGTGATTTCAATTAATAAAGCGCCTCAGTTTGAACAGTAGTTGAACTCTTTTCGTTGCTCTTTCGGTTCATGCAAATTAAAAATTTCTTATTCGCAACAGTCCGTGAGAAGCCATAAAGTGTCAAATGAAGATTGAAATCCATTCGTATCTCATGTGTAACGTCCAGACGGTACATTCACTTTCTTCGTTTCAAATTTCTGTTGGCCACAGAGTCGGAGTTGGTGGATAGGATCGGTGCGAAGTTAAATTGGACCATTTGGTCTCCACGTACTCGAATGGTGCGGTTTAAAACAAGAATCACAGTTGCAACGGTGCGAGTCTTTGTACGCAATTCTCAAGCTACGGTCTTTCTCTCCAGCCACGCTTCGCTGTAACTTTAGTTTTCGATGTGTATGACACTGCTGGAATTAGATACGTAGTAGTTACACATAGATGTACTCGTGTACTTTGTGCGCGCGCTAGCGCTTACGAATCTCCACTCACACGCTATCATGAGTGTTCACGCCTGATACTTCTTGAGAACGTGCGGCGAGCCGACGATCGTCATGGTCGGGAAGTTTGACTATAACTGCGGTAACTATTCCAACGTCCCGGTAATCAAGGTGCTTGAAAGATCGATTCTACCATCCTGTTCTCTCCATTTTCGGCCCTCTGGCTCTTCACTTGTGGTGCAACGATCACGCTTCGGCACACAGTAGTTTACTTCCTCGCTATGCGGTTCCATGTGTATCGAACTATGGTGATGGAGTCGAGAGAACTCTCCTCCAAAGCACCATAGTCCTTTCTCCACAGTCGGTGCTGTGCTCCATCGAACTCCTTGCATCATCGCAAACTTCCATTCAAAATAATTAATCTATTCAGAATCAAGTTCAAAGGCGATGTACAGAAGATACTTGGAATAATGACGTTAATACTTAATAATTATATTATCATTGTTACTATGAGGGAACTTAGGATTATAATTAACGAGGAAAAATATCAATTGTTATGGTATTTTATTTATGGATACCAGATTCAGTTTCAAAGAAAATATTTAGTATTTGTCGATAAAGATAATTTCAGTTTCCATCTCATTTTTTAATTTGATATAATGAATTTTTAATTCAACACATCTTTCTTTATCATAATTCATAAATCATTAAATAAGATCCAGCAGAACTTGTTAAACTCGTACTTAAGTATTTGAACATAATATCAATAGGATGTTGAAAGGTCCTAAGACGAGTTACTGATATGGCTCGTTGAAAATTTAGTCAGTAAGGCATCCGTAAATGGGGTCTTTTAACTGTCATCAATCTGTGTTCGGTAAAGTTGCACAGAGACAGCTATTTCATAGATTATACTACAGGTACTCCATTTATATCACATTTAGGTAGAAAATCTATGGTTTCAACGTTTATCGGTGTAATATATTATACATGTACTTACCGTGTTCCATCTCATTGATCGTGATTAATAACCAAGTATAATGCGATTCGACCGATGGAGCTTTAAAAAATTCAAGGTATTCAAGTTCGTTCACTCGTCGATTGTTCTCGTAGCGAGCTGTCTAAACATCTGACAATGACACAGTTTGGTTCAGCTACTCCTCATGAAAATTAACCATTGGTCGACAAATGGTGACAATGGAATCTGAATGATGGGATGAATGGCGCGTTGATCGTGCGAATGGTGAATCATTAACAGTTTTAACAATAATAATTCTTCTAACTATTGGCGAATGGTAATAATTTGGAGAATTGTCATTGCTGAATGGTAATAATTCCAAGAATAAGTATTGACTACACCGAGAGAAAATATTTCATGGATTCTAATAAATCGACAGATTAAAATTTTATTTCATTGAATCATATAAATATTTATTTGAGTCAATGAAAATCATTGCTTGATTCCAATGATGTACATCATTACTTGATTCGATGAAATCTCTTTGATTCATCGAAATTTTTTTGACTCGATGTATTTGTAACTAGAGTATTGGCATTAACCAATTGTAACTATTTGGGACTGTATTGTTTAGTGATTTTTATAAAATTAATTCGATAGTATAAATCATGAAGTAAGAAATCGTAATGAGAATTAATTTCTATTATCAGGAAGCGATAGAAATCATGTTGAACTGGATTTGTAGAGCATGGTTACCATTTACGGGTCATTTTATGGTTTACAGTTGAGTAAGCTAAGCGGACTTTCCGAACGGAGAACTTAACTATGAATTCAACGAAGGATTCAAAACTAAATGTGAACCTGGGCTTTGCTTAGATGATAGTATGGCTAACGGACGCGATGCTGTGAGCAGCACTAGTTGCCATGTTTGATCGTAATTTGCATATCTGCGCAATATGAATTGTGACGATATAGTGAGGAATGCTTGCTGCCTCTGATAGACCTCGTGGAGGGAAGAGTGGGAGAACAGTCGATTATTCGGGTATTGTAACGAAATCATCCGACTTATTATGGAAGATCGTTGGGGATAAGCAAGTCCGTTACAGGACGTTACCAATTGTAACTATTTGAGCATTACCGTTCATCAATTGCAACTGTTTAGTGCATTACTATTGACCAATTGTAAATATTTGAAGCAGTACCAGAAATTAAAATTTCACAATTAATATGTTAATATATTTAGTAGGATTTTAGTGCAAAAAACTTGCATCAGTTAACGTGCATTCCTAAATTATTTATAACAGTCATTATATTAACCTTTTTTTTATTATTACATTAAATGTTCACATATGTAAATTAACTTTATTTTCATTGGTGGACTAAAATACAAAAAGTGACGTAATTTGTGACAGATTTGCAATCGGCGACCTCAAAAATCTCCGAGTAACGAACTTTATTCAATTGACGTAACTTCTTATATTTTGGTCAACCACATTAGATTTGACATTTTTAATTCATAAATTTTGAGTTTAATTTCGTAATGAGCGATCTCAAAAATCTCCGAGTACCGAGTATAATGGTGTACAGCCACCATGAATAATTTAATTATTTATCAATTCTATTGACACCGTTTATCCAACGAATTGTTCTCTCAATCGTCCTTTAATTTATCGTTAAATGCATTCTAATGGTTTTTCAATGGTGATCAACGATTCATTTTTATGAGGACGTTTCCCGTCTGTGATAAACTCACTTCCTTTTAAATTCTCCAATATTTTCGTCAAACCAAAAAAACCAAGTACTACGAATTATAACCCCCCCCCCCCCTTCAATATCATCCTCGAAAAGGAAATAAATTGAATAGCTTGTGCATTAAGTTATTTTTAAACAATTTAAATGTCAACATTTTTAAATGAAAATAGCACGATATAATTTTATTTATTATTTTATTTGTCCGTTTCATTTGATTTCAATTTGAAATATATCTCGTCAGCTCTCGAGATATATTCAAATCTGTTCGGTATGTTACTGTCACTGGCATTGATAATCTCAGCGTCGTGAAACTTCTAAAGGATGATCAGTTATATGCGAACTTTGATATCAGGTGGACGTGTATACAAATCACCACAAGAGTCACGCTGTGCAGTCTAACCGACGACAAACATATATCTTTTCCCATAGAACTTTGAGCGAAGCGAGAGAGCCTTTCCGTCTTGGCTGAGAAATTGTTCTTTGCAATTTAAGCGTTTCCGCTCGCACCATCTGCATATTCTCAAAAGAAAAAAAAAATATATATATTTTTTTTTCAAAAAAAGTAATCGACGGATAATAAATTTTGCGTATTACAATAGCACATACGCAGTGCAGGAAACTCTTCGAGACAGAGTGGATTTTGTATTCATCTCGCAAAAAGGAGTATTAATATGTATGCACCGTATACATCCAGTACGTGTATTCGTTTGCTGATACACTGAGTAACGAATCCTCAATCTTCTTATGAATATATCTTGTAGATTTAGCTCGTCTAACCGAAAAACTACGGGACGCGAATAAAGCGACGAAAAAATTCGGGAATTTCGAAGAATGATTTAAAACGTTTTTATTTACCCGATTAAGTCGTGGATCAATTGTTTTTTTTTTCTTTTCTTTTCTCTCGTACATATCCATTCCTAGACATTCGTACATACGTGTTCGTGGATACTTACACGTGTAAGAATTCTGTACGTTTGAAATCCGCGATGCCCTTCTTAGTTACACAGCGATGCATTAGTATGCGCATGCAGAATATCGAGAAAATATTCTTCTCTAGGACTGCGACCTCGATCGGTTATTCATAAAACGGCGCCCAGTGAACGTGAAATCTTATTGGTTACGGAGAAACGTCATCCGTTTCTTCGTTTTGTTACAACACATTGTTACGTCTCCGTAACTTCTATGGTTATTTTTATGAGTATGAATAAACTGCGATGGGTCAATAGACAGCCGAAAAATTGGTGTGATGTCCGACAGCTTGTGATGTGTTACCGCATCACGGTTTATCACCGTTCGAATGCTACTGTCAGCGTACGAGCCACCCTAAATCAACAACTCGTCTTCGATTATTTACTTATTCCTGTAACAGCAGTTTTCAGCAACGATAATTCACTAAAATCTTATTGATTCATGCGATAGCGCAGAGGGAGAGTACCTGGAAAACTTAATGTAAAAAGGTTAATGTCAAATGTAAACATTTTCAGAAACATATTAATTACAAGATTTCAATGTTCAAATTCATCTCTATGAGACTTGATTTAATATAAAATTAATTATCAAATATCAATACGAAGAGGCGTGATTTTTGCCATTACATAGAGTGAAGAAGCGACGAGTTATGTAAGTACGGTCCCATGCTTTCTTATAGGTTATAGAAACGTCTATGGAAACCCACAAACTTGGACAATTGCAGACAGAAATGTGGACTTTACGATTGTGACATTAATCTAGACACAGTGTACAGATTTACATAAACATGTAAATGTACCCAGAATATGTAAATATATCCCAGATGTACGTACATTGGGTCTAGAATAATGTTGCAATCGCAAAGTCTACATTTCGGTCTACAATCATCCCAGTTGGTGAACTTTTCATAGGAATTCCTTCCTAAATCTATTGCAAACTTACATAAATGAACTTTTTTTTTTACACGCGACCGTACTTGTAACTAACTTGTCGCTTCTTCACCGATACTATTCGAGCTGAACCTCTGCCGGACATCAAAGGTACTTCGTCAGACCATAGTGCTTTGTTTTCTGTTTAGTAAGGCCGTAGTGTGTCGATGTCAGTGTCGTAAGGCTATATCGTAAGGTCAGGTGCAGAATATTGTGAACCACCGTTTTTAAAAGAGTATATGCGTTGCGCACGAGTAAATCATCGCAGCTCAACTATAATCATTCGATCATCTATTCTAATCATTCAATGAGGAAATCTCATTAGAAGAAAAAAGCCAGCGTCGTAGGCAAAGTGCCCATTGTGGGGGACCCCTTAGCCTAATAGTCATCGGTATATACAGATAAATCCCATCGTTTCCTATTTGATCGGACGAGATCACCGTATCTGCAGTAAAAAAAACTGCAAAACCTTGACACGGCAACGAGACTGATCCTGTTAGTATATTCAAAAACTCACGGGATTTAAAGTAACAACGTGCCGTGATATTCAGTCAGCCACGATTGAAATAAAGTATATTTGTAAAATATATATTTAAAATATTTAAAAATATCAAATTTTTCAATTGTATTTTATATAAATTATGTAATATACGGGAAAATATACGTTTTATATATTTTCCTGAATATATACTTCCGATACATTTATATGCAATATATACAGAATCTTCGTGAAAAATATATTTAATAAACGTAACGATATATTTTCGCATACACTTTTTTTTTCCACGAGGATCCGCCAATTCTAACTTAATTGAGATCTCTAAAAGGGCGAAGAAGGAGAAGAAGAAGAATAAAAAATAGGTAACGAGCATTTAAAAAAACAGGGGCGACGGCATAAGTGATTGATTGATTGATATTTGACACGTAGCTGCGGCAGTTACAGTGATTGATGTTTATACAAATGCAGGTACAAAGGTTTTACTGAAAGAAAAACGTCGATGGGCATCACTCGGTATACATCGAACGCGAGATTAAATTGTAATTCTTTAGAGAGCGGAGAGGAATTGTACGTTTACAATTCTATTTATAAATTGAATCGAATTCTTTTCCGCACTTTTTGTTTGTTTATTTTGTAAATGATAAAACAAGCTACGCTGTGAAATTGTGGCAACACCATTCAACTGCGGCGAATTATTCCGAGTGAAGCGCATTATACATGTCGACATCGACTCGTTCTTTTTTGTTTTTTTTTTTCTTTCGTCCTTGCTCTTTTCTGTCACCAAACGTATAATATTAAGGCGATACTTCTTTATGCGGTTACCCTGAGAACGGATGGCCTCGCACCCTAGCCTCTCTCCTTTGCCGCTCGAATTTACTGTAGATAACCCGAGTGGAGATGGAAGTTCGTTCTTTCAGCTCCAGCTACGTTGTAACCACGAGTTCACCCAGTAGTGAACTGTCTCCATGGAATATATATATATATTCCCAATCCGCTCTCCTCCTACCACTTTACCTTGTCGGAGCACTTGCCGAGACGAAAAATTCTTGCCAGTGACATCTTCGGGGCTCAAGTTGAGTTGTATTCGTGGAAAGAATAATGTTAATAAGAGTCAGTGGTCGAGATATGAGATATGATACGATAAGAATCTCAAATAGAGTCGTTAAAAATAAAATTATAAATTCAGTGTAATCCATATGGCACTGAGATAAAATTACAACGGAACGTTTATATTTAATTGTGAAAACAATTATATTGTATTCAACAATCGTATCTTTCACGGGAATTACGAGACGTTGTCGTTTTCTCACGAAAAATGCGATAAAGTTGAATTTACTATAAGCTTTCCAAGTGAATAATTATTTAATAACATTGTGTAATTAATACAAAGATTATAATAATGATCAAACAGTATTGAACAACCAATTGTTTGCGTATCGATTTCTTAAAGATAAAACTGAAAAGCAGATCAATGCAATCTCGCTGGAGTTTAAGGTACTTTTCGCGGTTGATATTAAGAGGTGACGAAGAGATCTGGTAATACACGATCCAACAGATTTGTCAAACAAGGCGTGGAAATTTGAAATTTGCACATTGCTTCCACGTGATTTTCGCTAACCCACAGAATCTACTCTACGTGTAATGGTTGTCTCTGTTCTGGTTTCTTCGCAGAGGAAGGGGTATTAAAATTTTCAATAAAATTGCAAATTTCATCAATCTTAAACCCCGTCGATTCTGAAAAAAATTCAAGATCAAGTATCCTCGTACCCTAATCAATTTCTATACAAAATTTTAGTTTGATTGATGAAAATTTACGACGGTTAGAGCGAGAATAGATTTTCTCGAAAAATATTTTTTTGAGAAAAATTACAAAAATTCATGGTTCAATAAAATCTGAACGCCTTGATCGATTTATGCCAAACTCAATACCGAACAACCTTGTTCCCTGGTCTATTGTTGTTGAAATTTTTAACACGATAGCTAAAAATTTACGTAACCGAGAGCGGAAATTCATTTCTTTTAAAAATGAGACACCCGTCAGTCATTTGGACGAAAGTTACAGCAAATTGATGCGCGCGCGTTCGCGTACACACACATTTTTTCTAAATATCATTTCTCATCGTACTCTGACATCAAAATGTCGAAAAATAATATTTTTTTCGTTAAAACAATTTCTTCTATGAAGAAGCCATAAAATAAAAATAAGAATAATTCATTAATAATTATTTGCTAATATTTTGTTGTAAACGGCATGATAATAATAATTATTCAATTGTATTGCATCAGTAATTTTTTGTGCAACATTTTTTTTTCGAATAGGAAGCAACGAATAAGATTCTTGCAATCTCGCACGAGTTTGAGGTACTTTTTGTGGTTAATATTACGAGGATCGTACAGGGTGAGGAAATGAAGAAGGGATGAAATCGTAGAAGAGTCGCTTGTGGGAGTAGGAAATTATCTTTCTTCGCCTCGGCCATAGCGTTCAACTCAAAACATTTGCAAAAGCGAGATACAGTCAGTACATAGTACAGTAGCAGGTATTACAATACATACTTCTTTATTCGTTTACCACGAAGACTGGTACCGAGACCGACTTCTCGGCAGTGCAGAGAGCGTGCGGTGAACGCTCTTTTCTAGGATTTACGAGGCTGGAATAGAGATTGAGTTTCATCGCGGAGAGAAAGAGTGCGCGGCGAAGAGGAAATGAGTAGAGACGTGAAACGTGGGAGCAACGAGGCAACGAAACTTTGGCGAGTACAGTGAGTGGAAATAGGAGCGACGCCCGCTTCAGCCACCACGGTAGCGGTGAGTTTAGCCCGGTAGCAAATGTGAGGAAAAGCGAGTTGGCTCCGAGTTTTTTTTTTGGAGGAGCTATACGGTATAGCGTTCTGTGCTGCCTTTAATTCGCACAGATTCTCGGAGTAGCCTCGTACGTACGTTGGCATGTATCGAGGGTACGTGCAACTCCGTCGATCCCAGCTAGTTTGAAAGTGTGGCAAAAGTACACACCCGGTTGATAAAAAAAGATTACGGAAGATAAATGTGACAAACGTTAGGGGACGCGACAAGATCTATACGTGCGAAGAAAAACGAGACTTTTTTTAAATGCCTGAACACAGTTTCATTAATGTCACGTGTACGGTTCGTGAGAAAAAATTAATGAATCATCTGGGAATTTTTTATTGATAGCCTTATTAATTATTTATTATTAAGATTGATCGATAGGTCAATCTATCATTGTTAAATTATGTTACGCGTTCGCGAGATACATAGATAGCAGTGGGAATAGTTTTTAGAGAGAATGGAAGAAAACGTTAGACAATTAAGTGTTAGCAAGCGGTTGCAGTTATTTATTGTAGCTGGCATTCTAAGCGAGACGTAACACGTTTATGCGTAATGTTAGCACGATCATCTTTATCTCATTTCGGGAGTATCGAGAGGTATAACAGTAAGTGGGTAGGGCCGGGGGGGGGGGGGGGGGGGGCATGCATCTGAGAGCATCTCGAGCGCCGTGAATATTAAAATCGCCACGAGAACGACTTTGGTGTAAATAAATAAATAATTTCAGTTTATTACAATTTTTTTATTATTTAAATTAATTATTTATTCGTAATATTATAATAGTTTTTTGTTGTTGTTGTTGTTGATGCTTAATTCGGATATTTGAGCTTTGCTGACGCTATGGTCCCGTCAACGACGAAAGCTCTGCAGAGAGACAAAAAGGTTAGAAAGGAAGCTTCGGCAACTGAATTGATTCTTGATTTCATGAATGCTTTTTGTCTAACCCTTGCTTCACTTTCTCTTCGTCTATAATTATTTTCCTCGTGTCTTTCTATCCTTCACTTCCGTCACAGCGTTGTCGAAAAGTATCTGACGAAAAGTTGCTCATCTAGTAGGATTATCATCAACGGCTTTACCAACTATCTTTGCGGATACTTTATACCGTAACGTCGTTCTATGAGAATGGAGGGTATAAAGGGATGAGTGAAAAAGCCAAGGAGATAGAATATCAGTCGGATATTAAATGAAATTCGTCTTCCATTTTCCAGACTTCGTGCTTCCGCCGGCATCGAACCCCCTTTTTACTGCTTTTCAACTCTTTATTCCTTTGATAGGAGAATGCGAATCTGCTCATCCTCTATTCTTCGAATTTAGAATGATTTACTCAAAAGTTCTTCAATCTCTATTCTTTTATTTAATCTTTGAGCTCACGGTAATCACTTTTAATTAGTTCACTGAAAATTAATGCGTCTGAATTCGAAATTGCAATGAATTGCTCAAACTGTTATATTACGTAAAAAAATATATTATTACGTAATTATTCATTATATTGTTAATGCACCTTGATAAATCAGTCATTATACCGTATGACGCAATGACATAAATTTTTCATTGTATTATATTGAAATAATAATTAACTATTTCTGGGTTATCGATTTTTTACTGATGCTGTGTAATTGTTACTCGTATTTTCCGTATTCCACATAAACCGGGTTGCCTTGTGATTGAATAAACATTTTATTTCGAAATGAAAGATTAAAAAATGAAAGAAAAAAAAAAGATTTCCTAAAAGGACTTTTCAAAGAAAGATTTTGAAATTGAATATTTGATTTGTGATTGTATTATATATGTAATTGGTATTGTACAGCTTCGTGTCGACGCTCACAAATATATCATAGCGATGGAATTTCTTCTAGGTCAAAAATATGCTTTTGCATTTCAGAGTACGTCGTCATTTTTATAATGAAAAGACTGCGAAGCAATATCATGTCCCACTACCACATTTACTTCGTTTAATCTATATCCAAGTCGAGCCTGCACCAGCAGGATAATTTACAATAAACAGAACGAGTGAAGGCAATCATCGTACAACAGCATCATATTTTATGTTGATATTATGCCGCCGCCACCGCGGACGACGTTACCGTCACAAGGGCGACTCTGCAAAAGACCTCGTTTCTTCTTACTACCCTCCCACTCTTTCTCTTGTTCTGCGTTCTACTCCTACTTCCTACGCCAGGCTTTTAATTTTGCCATCGTTGAGTACCTCGCCATCTTCCACGATTCTTCTTTCTTTCTTCGTTCCGTTGTTAGCCGCGCTGCTTGTCCATATCAGGAATATCTATACCGCGTTACACGGTTACGATAACCCTCTCTTCTATCCACAGTCAGTTCCATCGCTGCATGTTCCACGCGCACCAACGTCGCTACTTTCACTCGTGATTGCATTGGACTTGGAAAAAAGTTCTAATACAATCATCCAATTACTGGATTCTTGATCCGGCGGGCGCGTGCAAGGAGCAATTTCCGCAGCGTCGTTGCCGGAACGTTGGATATAACATCCGTTGCCACTTGCACCGGAAGTACTTTAGTTGCCGCTCGTCGGGATAGTAAAAATCCCGGCATTCTACCACAGTCTGCCGCAATCTCGCCCTTTAACGGTTTTCCTTTTCACTAACGGTGCGACTAGAGAATGAGAAGAAGCAGAGTAAAAACGACCCCTAGGATTTTCCCTAACGAACGTTACCACTGGATAATTATCCTCCTCATCTCAGCACCACCGAATTACTCGTTTTCAGCTCTCGCGCAATGCGCCTTTCCTTCACTCTCGCCCACTTTGCCACATTCACCGGGCTTAAAGCTCGCCTTGTAGTTTGCCAATTAGAACGATTATCCGGCCACTGCACGCTACGCCACATTTCCACCTTGCCAAACTGTTTTATTGGCGCTATCCGGAAAGCGTCGAGCACACGACGATGGAAGAAAGCGTTAGCTTTGAGTGTTACACGTGTGGAATTGTGTGGACCTCCAGCAGAATGATACACCAATGTATATTGGGCTAAGCCAACGCAGCCTATATTCCAATCGCGAGCGTCTATCAGCAATTCGCAAAGAGCCCATCTATATGTAACCTCACTCGACATCACTCCTTTATCCTCTTTCACTCTTTCCATCGCACTGTATCCCCGCCTAGCGTCAGAATTTAATCCATTTGCCTGCTGGGTAACTATCTTATTCACTCTCTTTCCGTTCTCGTGTATTTGGTGATTGAAACGTACAACAAGAGATTTCGCTACTCCCGCTTTTTACATAAAATAGATAGTCGCACACTGGCATTCAGATTGTCCAGCAATGATGATTGCCAGAGAGAAAGAGCTGCAAACATTGCAATCAATCTATATCAAATAGTATAGACTGGGCGAATGAGATATCTGTCGTTTCATCTCGAATTCGGCATTCAATGTCAATGAAGTAATGTCGAAGATAAATTGCTATTAATTCTGTGCTTTGTAAAAAGAGCCAGAGTCGTCTGTCTGAAATGTAATGCAGATTGGAAAAAGAATTGTGTCGATAAGTCTCTCAATCCAACGACGTCACAGTTTATTCCGATGACGAGGGGATCCGCAGATGTAGACATTGAGTGTAAGCGGAATTGCACAAAGAGTATCGCAAAATAATTCGAAAGCGCGACCTATTACTTGTTTCTACTGGAGTATTCGAGTCCGTTGTTGATAACCAATATTCGACCAGGTTGGAGCTTGATTAATGACTCGCATAATGAGCGGCAGTTGCGATTAAAGTCAGTTAATCGTCGACTTAAATTTTTACGGGAGAAAAAAAGCGCTGTTCTGCTGCAACGACACATGTCGTACCACGCGCAGCGATAAGAAATCGCGTTTTATTCGATCAAACCATTTTGGACTATTGGAATTACTGTCAACGACAAATTCTCGTTATGAAAAAATGTCAATACTGTACGAATTGAATGAATAATGAAAAATTCCTCTTCATTGAATTTGACACAAGAACATGTCGCAATGTGAAAAAGAAAACTTGTCTCTTAGATTTATTACTATTTCGCTTTAATATTTGCAACCAATTCATTGAACTCGGGAACACGAGAATACAAAAAGTAGAAGAAACACTTTATAGTCGAAGTGTAACAACTTTTTGTTTTTAACCAATTTTGTCAAATTTTGGATAAATTATGAAAAAAACTGTGAACTCATTGAATTAATTGTGCACAGATTGCCAAAATGTTATTTGATTACGAATGTTGCCTCTTGCTAAGGTTATATTTCTATACAATAATTTATTAAAGAATTTGTTAAATCTTGCCGTGCGTACAATTGAACGTATTATCTAAAAATGTGTAAATTTTTAACAAGAGTTACTGGTTCCAAGTCGTGATAATTATCATTGAAGTTGGCATGCGGACAGCGTGTGTCTATTACAGCAAGAATACACGACACTTTTTTCTTTTCTATCGTCTGAAGGAGATTAAAAAATTGAACAATAGCCGAACGTGTTTTATAATTAGAGGAAGCATAAAACGTTATATGCTAAAAAAATTGAGGTTGGTTGACCGTTTATTTTTTAAGATGTTATGAGTTAAATATAATTATGAGTTAAAAATAAATAACCTTTCTGCACACCGCACCCCGCCGTATCTATCCTCACCGCTGCGACGCGACGGTAATACTTTAAGGGCGGCGTTTGTATCATGTCAAGGTTGATACAAATGCTAGACAAATGTCACGTTTGAAAGACACGGATTTGAAAAGTCACGTATGATTATACCGCATTGGTTCTGGCACATATAAACAACTAAATGTTAATTACTTCCTGATTTTTAAATATTAATTTTAATAACGTCTTATAAATTTTCGTTTTAGAGTCATGTCTAGGTGTATTATGAGAGTATGTAGCGTGGACAAGAGTTTTATGACAACGACAAGACAACGATGACGACGACGACAACGACGACGACGACGACGACGACGACGACGACGACGACGACGACGCGTGTTCGACACCGCTCAACTAGTCCGAGTTACACAAGCGCGCGCGAGAACGCTTTCACTTGGCAGGAGCTAACATACATGCGTCTCTTCCATAGCCAGAGTATGCCCGTATACACCCAGTTTTCTAGGTGTAGATTTACAGCTGTAGCCTTGCTACCGCCCGTTTCAGAGACTCTCTTCAAGCAGCGTTTTTATATTCGACTCTAGCTTCACGAATGTACAATTAAATACACTCGCGCACGTGTAATATCGACACGCACACGTGTAACATCGACACGCAGTCGTCCCGCTATTTTGGTTTCGATCGGAAGACTCACGCACTCTTGATTCGACCCCGAATGAGTAACGAAAGAGGGTCACCCTGTTTACTTGTAGAATCTTCAATTCTCCGCGACATTTTTCTCCACGGTGCGTCTATTATGAACGTTGCATAAGTAGAGTCCAGCGAATCTGATTGTCCGATGCGTGGTTCTGTGTAAACGGCTTTGACAAGGTCTTTGCTCGACAGCCGGTAACTCCGTAAGTTTACTGCATGAATATTTATGCATGGTCATTCAAGGCGAGTCTGCAGGAGAACGAGTAAATACTCCGACGGTGCTAAAACGGAGAAGACGGCCGGGGAACGACGATAACGAGTCTCAGTGAGTCGACCGGGCTTGCATTTTGCACTCGTAACTTCCTACTTTCAGCTTGGAATCTGTTATAATGTAGATACAGCGTTTATATATGTATAAGAGCGTCGCGCTTCCGGTTAGACGTCGTCGTCGTCGTCGTCTTCGCTAACCGTGAAACTTCGCCGACGACGTTTTCCAGTTCCGGAAGCTTATTCAATCACCGGGACTCGATCACTTCTTATAGCCTGTGGAACGAAAAATGTTCTCCGTGAGATCCTACCCGACCTGACCGGGCTCTTTACGTTTTCTGCAAGAGACCGAGAGATAGAGAGACGTTTATTCCATAGCACGCTGTAGACACTACCGATTCATGAAACTCTTGGGCAACTTCGTTCTTTTCAATGCTTCCTTTCTCGAGCAACTTGTCAGGAAAAAGGAACCGATATCATGAATTTATACCAAGGTACTTTCTTCCTCTATCACCTACCTATACGATCTGGCTGTGGCGGTGTCCTTAAACATCCCGGCGGTCGGGAATCGATCGATAATACGTCGAAATATAACCACATCCCTTTTGTATTTATACCACGATACCGTATAAAAAATATATTCGTCGACTGATAAAAGCCATTGAAATTCAAGAGGGGCGAGAATGAAGTGACGGTGCAAGAAATAGCGTAGCGAAGTGTAAATGTTTGTACAGAAATTATTCAAAGGGTTCTTTCACGATGCGATCGTGGTGCTGTAAACTCGGCGATGAATGAAAGAGCATCTCGGTATCTGGCACAGCGAGGTGCATTGAATAATTTGAATTTTCTATTCTTGTCAATACCTTTACTTCATCCGTTTGCAAAATTTTCTTTTTATACTTAAAACACCACTTTTTCATTGTTTTTTTTTCTTATTGGAATGCCAGGAAAATGAAGACTCGTATAAGCTGAATCCAAGAAATTCTTGAAATAATGCAGATTGTAATTTCGAGATACAAATAAATGAAGAAGTTGCCGGATCCGAAGTAGCAATTCCAGCCGAGAATACTGAGCATCTTTCACCTCTATGTCGAATCCGGAAGGAAGAGAATAAGACAAAATGAGCGAGTCTTGTTTTTCCTGCCAATCCCGTTTGTTTGCGGTACCGTAATATCGGTTTAGTTTCCACTGGTGTTGTTATGCAACAACCGCACATTTCTCGCCCTTGCTTGCCGGCGTTACCGACTCGACCATAGAGAAGCACGACAAAGTCCCTTCCACTCTCTCCGCTCGCGACTCGGGAGACTAAAGTCCGAGTTCATGGCAAACCAAAAGGGTTTCCGTGGTACATCGAGTTCGAGTGTACCTTTGATATACATATATACATTGTGTAGTACCGAGAAGATGGTAGTTCTGGCAAGGAGACATCGTTTCCCCTTCAAACATTCGAGAACGCTAACGCAAACAGTCACTCCGTTTCGGTTACCATTTCGTCCAGAGTTTCGGGGTTCCTCTTGTGGCTACTTCGTTCAGGGATACCAAGTGGGTACCAACAAGGCAAATGGGCAATTCTCTCCTTCCTCTCAAACGCTATCGTTCTCCTGGACTTTGGCACTGAGCACTCCGTAGCCTTCCGAACCCTCGAGATATGTTAGTCCTTCCTCTTCGCACCTTTTCTCGCAATCATTTTCTTCCTCGCGTCCCACATGGCTCTCCGTCCTCGTTATCGTTGCACTCCAGTTGCCAGTTTATCCTTGGAAACTCTTGTTGTCGGTTCTCCGCTGAATGCAGTCCACAATCTCTCATCGGATTCTCCTTTCTCCGTTGCTCCCGCTATTCTGCTATTCACTCTACTCTGCCTCGATGATTAGCCAGCATTTGGTTTGGATTACCGGTAAGTTAGGCTAGTTGGGTTTGACTGGCTCAGGGCTAGTAACTCAAAGCTTGGCTTTGACTCTCTTCATTCCCTTTCCTCTCTTCTCTTCCCTTCCCTTCCTTCATTGTTTCCTCTATTAGCTCCTTGCTTTTACCTAGAGCCCTCACCTTCCAGTGAATGTTTGCCTGCTGGGAACTACGGGCAGGACACACACGAGATACCAAAGTTAACGTTCTGGGGTTTCATAAGAGCAAACTCACGGTGACCGGGATTCCTTCTCTTATTCCAACTCAACCTCGAATCGGATCTGTTCCTCCTGGTGTGCTGGTGCTGAATTTACCGTGGCTAGTGGCGTATTGCTTCGCTCGGTGCTCACGTTTGCGGAAACGCGTTTACCGAGCCGGTCTCCTTCTCTATTCGCCTCCTCTCTTCCTCGCCTTTACTTCGACTCGTGACTTTTGCAAGACTAGCAACAGCAACACCGGGAACAACGAGTGTGCACTCGTGCTCGATTCTATACTTACTCCGCAACCTGGATAACTTTCACGGATAACAAACGCACACCCAGGAAAGAACCGCGCCCGACTGATCACTCGTTCACTTCACTTGGTCTTTCACTGCGCTAAGGCCCTATATCAACTTGAAGTTGATTCTAAAAAGGACTATGATTGGGTTTTTTAGATTTCTGTGCTAAAATCGTCTGTGTGACATCAACCATTGGCTACTAAACAGCTTTTTTTTCACTTTTGTGGTTATCGAAACTTTTTTCATTCATCATCCATAGAGCCGAGACCTTAAGGTATCCATTCTATGAATGGAGATATTAGATTCCGATGGGTGAGCTTACCTGTGCTACTGAAAAATCCAATGGCCCAGTAGTAAAAGTGAAAGAACCCTGAGATTGCTGATTGACTTTCTGATAACGTGGTCCTCCCCGTCGGAGGCGACAAGGATTTATAGCCTATGAAGATTTATTGAGTTTCGCGATGGGAAAAGAACGAGATGTCTTCTGTCATTGTTTTCAGAGATAGATTTTTGTAAGAAGGATTACGAAGATGAGAATGCCCTTCGAACGCCGAAGGGTCCAAGAGTGTTGTATCAGTCAATCCGTTTGTCGTTGAATTCTTGTGTGTTCACTCGGGTTTTCTCTTTTCTTCTATCTTTTCCGGCATCATTTACGGATACATCGACGACGATTTGCATTCATATCGAAAACGTATTACGTTTCCTCGCTAGATCCTTGATTCAACGCATCAAGAAGAAACGCACGTTATTTATCCAATTTTGTAGTATTCCTTTGTCGTTTGCAGCAAGAACCCTTTTTCGATTTTACGTCGCATCGTTTATTCCGTTCTTTTATTCAGTTTTTATCGTGCGTAAACAGGTCATCAACCTGGATGTACGTTCTCAAAATCTCTTGATAGAAAGGAATAGAAATTGTCCTCTAAAAAGATGGACTTATGACATTTTTCTACGTCACCTTTTTCAGTGTAACGGCAGCGCGTGTACTGAATACTATAACAACGAATGATCGTTCTGCACTTTTGTTGAGGAAGCTTTACTATAAAAAAAAACAAGTAGTCAATAAATTTTATGTTCTCGTTATATTATGCGCAAACATCCCGAGTAGTTTTAGGATCGGACGGGTTTGTTATTTACTTATATTGACATTTATATTAGAATAGGTTTACGATATCTAAAATACGTCACGTAGATTTGTGATTCCAGATGCTAAAGCTGTTGGCTGAAATACGGCATCCAATTGTCGTTCCGTATTGAGTAGTGGGAACGGAACGGTCTATATTTTTATCAAGGTAGAGTTTATCTCTAAGGAATGCTACGAGCATTTGACCATCTTTAGTGGCAAAGTCGACATCCCCGCTAAGGATCATCGCCATCAAATATTGTGTCTGGTCCAACAGAACTGAACACTTTCAATTTCCAACATGACCGTAATACTTTCTGACGTCACTTTCGGTACACTCTTAACTCTTGACCTATAATAGCAATTTACTAATTCACTTTTATCCGAATTTATTGATTTCTTGGAACATATCTCACAGGAATGTGGACTTTTTTTTTTACCACCATCGTTATTTCGCTTAACCGTAATTTTAAATAGCCAGGAGCACGCTCCAACGATATTCCTCTGTCAATAGTCCCTGTTGGTATTATTTCTTCGCAAGGCTCATATCTTACCTCTGTGCAGCATTTTATACGTAGAACTCCAGCGTGTAACGCTGAGAGAGGCAAAACGATCGTAACTCAATGCTATAACTATACTCAATTTTTCTCCATTACAAAAGCCAGTCGAGTGGCTATTCAGGTTAATCGAACGATATCCGATAATGCATCGGCTCGACGATGGGATCGCTGGTTATTGGGTTTTCATGGGAGATGGTAGGAAAGAGGAATAGCGGAGAGGAACGAGCGTATGAGTTCAGCTATATTGCACAATACTGATCAGTCCGCTTTGCTGTTGCGATGTTCGGTTGTGTCGGCGATCGTAAATGGTTCGTCCACTGACCAGCGAACGAATTATAGCCAGTAGCTCCTGCTGCATCCACACCACGAGTTAATCCGAAGATCGCTCCTGTGTGAACAGCGCGGATTTTCCGAGGTTCCTCTCCAATACTCTCACACGCTCTTTCACACGTCGATCACTCGTTCGCCAGGTCGCTTGATAACTTATGATTATATGACACGCGTGGGTGATACGTTATTGGTTATTAATCGAGTTTCCTTGACGTACTTTCCCACTGACCACCCAAGTCACACTCTGTTTTTTTTTCTTCAAATTCTTATCTCCACTCCTAACGCGTACAACGTACAATCAAACAGATGCGAGTGATAATAAGAGATCGCTCTCTTTCTCCAGACATGACCCATCTTAACAGTAAAAATTACATTTTATCTTTATCAACGACAAGATTTATTTTATATTGATAATTGAATATCCGTTATCAGTTACTTTTTTCATGGGACAAAACTCCAGAGATGAGGGGTCAACGGCTGTGACTCGTTGACGGCGGCAATTTTCATATTTTATTTCTTCCTTTCATTTCCCATCGGGTCAAATTGTTTCCGAGGATATTTCAAAAGAGCGGAACAAGCGATTAAGTACGAGAGATAAGCGAGTGACGCGTGAACATGAGCATTTTAAACTGGGATAAAAGTGTTTGTAAACACGCCAAATGGACCGCAGGCTTTAGTTTTAAATCGTCACGCAGTTTTTAGCGCCGTTGTACCCGGCGCCTCTACCCGCGTACTTCTCCACCTCCACGGGCTAACATAAAAGTGCTTTTAATGTTTTAACGAGCAGTCAGGAACATCCTTCTCTTTTTATTCGTTCGTGGAATACCGATCCCTGGTTATAGTGCGTTTTGTGTGCGTGCGCGTGCGCGCGCGCGTGTGTGTGTGTGTGATAGAGAGAGAGAGAGAAAGTGAGTTAGTGAGTGCGTGTGTGCGCGCCGCATCCAGGATGAGAACGCGACAGCGAACCGCGACCGTTTCATCATTTTTTGCACTTTTATTCACAACTGGACCGCGTCGTCGTAGCAGTAGACGATTTCTTTGGTCGTAGTTTGAGAAGCTCGTGTTCGTCTCCCACTCCCTTCGGCATCCCTTACGGTATCTTTGTTCAAAGTTTTTCATTCTACCAAGGCACAGTGAGAAACCGCCCTGTGAAGTTGCGTCTGCTCTCTGTTAGAAGTTTTTCTCTCTGTTCTCCGAAGCTTCTTCATTTTGCACGTTACTTGGCCGCATCGACGGCTCTAGGAATTTGATCCATTTCTTTTTATATTTCTTTCACTTATTGTTCCTTTTGTAAGGCGACCGCAGTGTCTCTTTGCTTGTCGCTAAGTCTTTGACATACACATCATGCTGGAAGAATACATTCACTGTCCATTCACTTTTTTCTCGTTGTCGTCACTGTTATCTTTTGTTTAATATCTTTCCTCTTATATAAGGCTAATGTTGCAAAAATGTTTTTTAAAAAAATATTATGCTTAAGAGGATATGAAAAATGAATGTACATAATATAAAACCATTAACGAAAGCAGCAGCAGTTACGAGGTAAAGCAAACGACCCAGTAATTAACCCTGTAAGTCTCTACAGAAAGGATTTAACCTTTTAATGGGATAAACACCTCTCATGATTACAAAACATTAACAATTTTTTGTATTACAGTTATTAATTAGTATACAACGCAAGTGCAAATTTTACATACCCTACATTACTTGTTATATTTATAACTATGATTTATTTCTCTACAAAAAAAAACCATCAACTTTACTACGATTCAATTCTAGAAAACATTTCAACTACATTACAAGTCACGCTGATGGGTAAAAAATTGAGAGTTACCTCGGATAAGATTCTAATCTGGTAGTATCGTAATGCAATAAAGTTGTAAAGTCGTCTAGAGATGTTTTTTTTTTTTTTTTTCAGAACTGAATAGCTGTTTTTTTTTCTTTTTGCTAGAAAAGTTTATGGTAAAGTTATAAATATTTCCACAATTCCACAATGAGATATTTGCGATTCGAAAAATTCTACTATCTCTCTCGCATGCTTAGCGACCTGAGAGAAACAGACGACATGTAGCGCATCACCTTAAAGGGAGGCCAAACATTAACTCTCTACCGCATCTAATATTTGGAACACACTTTCGCGTTCTACACTGAACACAATTCGGTCGGTAGACTGCAAGAACGTGAACCTTTCGGGTGAACAAGCGTAAAATTGTTAAAATTGAAGGAAAAAAAATTACAGGTTAATTATCCGCAGTTATCTGTAATGGAAAAATCACTTTTTACAATGATTCGGATTGCTATTTAGAAACGAAAAAGTATCTGAACTGTGCAAGGAAACTATCGTTGATAATCTGGAAAAATAAATCCGCGAGACATGGCCGATAGCTCAGCTGTATGAGGGGGGGGGGGGGTGAAATATCCATAAGTACGAAAGAGATAGTATCGCCTCACTTGAATTCCGCCAGAGGCGCTGGTAGTAAATCATGTAACTGTCTCTCTCTTTCACCAGTAGTGTGAAATGTTATTGTTTGTAGTATTAGTTACCCACTGATAACAGCCAAAACCGACATAATCAATGAAAACAGTAAATAGTTATTCATTTCATGGCAAATAACGCTTATATTTTTATAGCAGGTTCTTTAAACTTTGTACACGTTATGATTTTTTTTTTTGTAGAGATCTGAAGCTTTATTCGAAATATTTGAGTTTTCCCATAGATGGTGGGCCTCATAGCCTCATACTTCTGTACTTTAGGATTTATTAAAGTTTAAATTTGTGTATATTTCAAACCAATCCACTTATTTTTTGTCCATGTATTGAAGTACGAATGAGAAGATTCGAGAAATGTTTGAAAAGCTTTCAGTTCAATACGTTTCACAGGCCGATCACTTTACAAAGAGCCGGTTCACTGGTGTGGACAGGCAACATCCCTTTGATCGATCACTCTAGCGACTACTGTGGTCCACAGTGAATTGATGAAGCCAGGATCATACGTGCCTTATATTACTGAACTATTTGTTCGCCATAAACCACAAGGCCAAGTAAAGTATCCTCGGAATAAGCGAAGTGTAGGTTACGACCTAAAGCTGGTTCGTGTAAGGGATTTGCTCGTTTGACCAGGACTATGCTGGCTCGTGGTTGGTGAACCCATGTTTAATCGTATTTCGCTATGTCTGTCTCTTCTTTGTATTTCCCTTTTCTCTTCTCTTCTATATCCTACATCTTTCTTCATTCGTTCACCTTGAAAATACAGCAGGAACGACTGGTCCATCCTCTTCCTTGCCCTTATATTTTTTCTGTACTTTTTATTTTCTTCATGGTGCGACCAATCTCTCACTGTATCTTCGTGCCCGACCACACTCCAGCATCTCTCCTTTTTTCCTACACCAATTTACCTTCAAAGCTACCTTTTATTTTTCCATCTCAGATATATCTCCATCGAGACATCGGAGACCCAGAGAGATCTCTATCTACTTCCGCTTCTGCAAAGTTATAGTGCTTTACTCTGCAGTACTTTATGTGGGCAGACGGTTCGTTCAGTGGCTTTTACAAAGAATACCAACTGGTGTATAAATAAGATTGCTACGAGTACGAGTCTCTCGTTAAAATCAGAGAAAATTTATCGTTCGCAGTTCTTCCGGTATTTTGTGTCAGGCGAAGTGCTTTACCGGAAATAGAGAATTTAGTGACAGTGCGAAGGTTTACGGAGGTGCGGTGACCATCTGCTTCGACTGCCCTCGAGATTACGCCAGCATACCACGCGAATTCTCGATGCTTTATCAATATCTTCCGTTTTCGCGATCCCTCACACCTCCGCGCATCATAACGGGCCACCTGCTTCGTCCGAATCGTAACTCTCGGAGCGTGCTCCCGCTGGCGACTAAAATAAAAAATAAAGGAAAAGCTGTGGGAACTCGAAGGGAAACGAAACAAACGCCATTCACGAGCTTTAACGCAATTCGAGATAATAGCAACGGTTGTCACTGCACGTACTGGTACTGTGATTTCTGAACCCGAAACTGGTGCACTCATCGAGCCATGTTTTCAGCGTTATTAAACGCAGCTGTCAAAGGTATAAACCGATCGTGCATGAATACTATTTCTACGATTGATCATCAAAAATATTTCATAAAATAGAACCCAGTTTACTTGAAAAACTCCAATTTATTACCAATCAAGTCGATATTTAGTCGCTCCAGAGTGCGGGAGTGAAAAATCAAGAGAGAGAAAACGCGTTTTTTAAAGCAACAAAGTAGTTTCGATGGTTGTAAAAAAATGCTAAAGAGTGCACAAGTAGACGTAGCCGCAGTAGTGCGCATAAAGGCCATTTATTCAATGAACTTGCTCTTGCAGGGCTTTCTCTCCATTCGTCTGTTGTATAGACAATGTGTTTTGTCACGGGAGCAGTGCGTCCTTCCCTTACGTATTTGCACTACAGCTCCACCGTCGCTGCTACTTTAATGCAGCGGAGAAAAACATCTAAACAATAATATAAAACCAGCAATTCATACTCCGTCGTGGCAATAGTACTCCGCTCCTTGGCATTACCCGAGAATATATTGCACGCGAATTCAGAGGTATTCTCTGATCGGTCGCAGTGGGAATGTCTGAACGGTTGCATACCATTTCCACTGCCGTTATTGTGTATCAGGTTGTGAAAAATTGAGTTAAATTATCAAGAATAAAGTGGAATATGGCAAATCTCAGTGGGCTTGACCCGTTGTCGTGACTATGCTCTTTCCACTCGGACAAATTAATACAAAAATATATTTTTCATTTATAAAAATTGTATCTTTATATATAATTTTCACAATTAATCATATACTTATAATTTATAGTATCAACGTATACTATAATCAAGCTTGTACGAGATCTTCTTTTATCTTTCTATTCCTCATTTTATTCACTCAATGTGGGTTTCGAAACAACAGGATTGTAACGATGCTTGCCTCGCCTATAAGTAGACAATTCGAAAGAGAAAAATATATAGTTGACAGCTCCGTGGTTAATGCTTTTACTTGTAAGTAACAGAAGAAACTGAATCCAGTGATCCCCGGTGATAACCATACATTTTATCTCTTCGATACTTCGGTATTCAGCCATCGTCGCTATCATTCTACGCACTTGCCCAAATTCTCCGTTGGGTCGTTACAGGATCGTAGAAAAAATGCTAACGGTGAGAATCGAAACTGGCCTTACAATATTTCAACTTGAGTACAATATCTCTACTCTATTTATTAATTATACTTGAGAAAATGTATATTTAGTTTTAGTTTTGAATAAAATTGGATATTTCTATTGGTATATTTTCATGCGGGTAAAACGCGCGTTTCCCTTTTCGAACATTTGTCTCTTCTTCGTCGGCAATGGAATCGTAGAAATTTGTTCTACGGTCACAAAACAGAAGTCTCGCGTTCGGTACTGCCACAGAGTCCGTCGGATCACACACTGGCCTCTTCCGCTTGTATCTTTAAAGCGCAGAGCTTTGCCAACGGAGGCCTCTGGCAATAGAATCGTACAGTTTCGAGAAACAGTAAAACGTACCGGGACACAATTGAATTAATCAGTTATACAGTGCGCAACGATATACTACAGGAAATACCGCGCACCGGTATATTACTTTCCGTTTTCCTTCGTTGCCTTGACCGCACGATTGATATTTCTGTATAATCGAAATATACAACTGCAAAATTCTTCTCTCTCTCTTTTGTATTTACTTTAACATCACTGTAATACCAGGTGGCAATAAAAATTGTTGTATAAGATATTTATATAATTTTTTAGTCAAACCAAACGCAAAATATAGTTTTTGCAAATAATTAAAGAAACATGAAAAATCTCCCTTGAAGACTTAACGAATTTATTTGTTTCTAGCATTCTATCGTACAGTGCTCGGGGTCATTTTCTTTTTCTTTGCTTTGTCAATATACATTGCTTCGTTAATTTTTGCTTTTTTTTTAATTGTAGTTTATTCGTATTTTTAATTATCGTTGTAATTGTTTACTTTTAGTTTTATTTATTATCTTGCGCAGTAATTTGCGCCTAGGGAACCTAGTGGTCCTAATATCCTAACAAATTCTGTTTCAAGCTATCTTACAGTGTTTTGTCTCAAGAATTTTTCTTTTTTTTTTTTTTGACAATATATTCAGTGAATCCATGACACAAGAATTGTGAGCTATTTATAAAAAGTTGCTTGTCCAATTCTTGTGACTTGAATCAGTTATTGATTAACTGCATTAATACACACGTTATTTTACAAAGGTCGATCGTTTAGTCGATTTATGTTGCATTGAACTGATCAGCCAGTTACTTCACTCGCCTGGTAGACTTCGCTCGTTCCCAATCCTTCGCAACTATCGCGCTACCCTCGTTAGTTAACTATCGCTCGTTTGTACCGCTGTTCCACGACGACGACGACGATACCAACGGTATCGAGCTATATAATTTTGTGGAGTTGTTAATCAGGTCTATTTCAAAATGACTGCTTAACCGTGCCGTTGTAAGCTACGGAACGAGTTGAAAAAGTTGAAGCACCGATGAATAACTGCGGTGGCTCGTTCCCTCAATGAAAATACTTCCGTTGATTCACTCCCCTCGCACACGCTTCGATTCACACGTTAAATCCTTTTAACAACGCCAGAACGAATCCAGCGATTTCCCTACCCGTGAACTTCTACCTCACGTTTACTCAATCGCTGCGTTGCAGCTGGTCGCACCAAGAACTGGTGGAGATGACAACAATGACGGGAAAGTGCTAGAGCCCAGTCTCGTTGAATCCCCGAAGACTCGATTAAACTTATGAAAAAGTTTACGATCTGACCTCTCCAGACGCTGAGAAGAGCTGAAAAGCAGAATGTTTCACGTCCTTCGTTCGTTCAACACTTTGTCATCTCGTGTCTTCCATACTTTCACTTCTTCTTCTTCTTCTTCTTCTTCTTCTTCTTCTTCTTCTTCTTCTTCTTCTTCTTCTTCTTCTTTTTCTTCTTCTTCTTCTTCTTCTTCTTCTTCTTCTTCTTCTTCTTCTTCTTCTTCTTCTTCTTCTTCTTCTTCTTCTTCTTCTTCTTCTTCGTCGACGTCGTCTTTCTGTTCTTCTTCTTAGTATGCGGTCCGCATCTAAAGTCATAACTACATAACTTTCATCCTTCTAAGGAGAAAATAATTTTTTAAAAATAGAACACAACTTTTGTCAACAAAGCGTGATAGAAAAGATTAATTTAAAAATCGAGACATAATTTCCCTATTCAATATATTCAGGGCACGTTTCTCTGAACAAAGTTTTATTTATGAAAAGCATCGAGGGGAGCAACTAAGAAAATTCTACAATCGATACCTGTTCGAACGAAAATATATAACTTCCTTCGTTTTGGTGAACTGTTGCAGAAGTTGCAAATATAGAATGGTTGTCGAGATGGATCTGCATAAATCATCGATTTCGTTAAACGCATATAATGTTATGTGATTTTTTAAATTAGTTTAAAAACTCACCAGCAGCGAATATAATTCGTTGTGCGGCTCTCGACGACAAGTCCGACGAGAATTTCCAAATGATTACGAGTCCAGAGCAAAAATAACTTTATGGGGATATATAGGAGGACTGGGACTCGGTCCATGCGAAGAAATATCGAGGGCTACAATATAGCATCGCGCACAGCGCGCATGGTTCACTCGACACGCCATTCCTGGTTTTTCATTCTTTTTTCTTTGACCCAAACTTCCACATTTTTTTCACCACACGGTTTGGCACGAGAAGTCATAAAAACGCGTTGAGAGTAATATCGGTGGGGTGACATTTGTTATTCTCACTTTGTGTGATTCTGGCTGTGTGTGTGTGTGCGTGTGTATGTTTCCGTCGGAGCTTTCTCTTGATATAATTTCGTGGAACTGGTTCTTGCCGACAATGTAACGTTACCATTATTATGTGCCAACTCGCTCAGTTTCGTCTCTTTTTGTTGAGATTGGTACAAGTGGTACACACTTTCTCAAAAAGAACATCTTGAGTCTTTTATCTTTATGGTATCGTACTCAACGACTAGAGAAAGATCGTGATAAACCAATGAATTTCTTATCTACCTTATGTTTAATATTTCAATGTTCATAGTGAACATACAAACAAGATAACGAATAAAACATTTTTTTAAGGTTTTTAACAAATATATTGGAGACGTAAGAATTTACTGGAGAATTAGTTATCAGTTGATAAAAATACGTTAATGCGAAGATCGAAAAGAATATAAATTAAGGTAGTTTAACGAGCTCGAAGTAGGCACCAGTGATCTATCGATATGCGTTATCTCATTGTCAGATATTCTTAAGTTACAGCCTTCCCCCATGAAGTACTGTGTAGTTGATTTATTAACTTCTGCAAAATCCAACTGCATTTTACTGCAGATTACGATGATTGAAAAAACTCAAATAACTATAATCAATCGATTTATTAACAAAATTTTCTTTTTACTTTCAGGTATGTACCATCTTGGATTGTACAACAGTAACTCTGGTGATGCAGTTACCTTTTCATCGCGATATTGGTATGTATTTAGGTCTACAGTATACTTAATTTTACCTCAGGTTCATTGCAGTATAGTGCGAGAGTTATCAAATGGTATATTGTGTGACAGGAGCCGAAAGTTGCCGATTGCGACGAGTGTAAATTTCACACACAAGAATCACACGAGTCGCAATCGCCAATTTCGGTGTCAGAAACGATACTTTTTGTAACAAGTACTCGCAAAGCAACGTTGCTGTTTCCTGAATAAAAAAAATTAGTCGCTAAACAGAAGCATAGATTATTTAATGAAAAACGTCGAGTTTAAAGTGCTCGTGTTCCATGGGTGGAACTGCCCCTGTGAAGGGGGCGGGCAGGGGAGCTAAGCCTCCCCCATTAAGTAAAAACGTGAATTTTTATTGAATAAAAAAACAAAGCGTATAAACATGAATAATTTTTGCGGTAACAACTTCTGAATCACATTCGTAAAGTTCTTGTATTTCAGGCAACGTACGCCATCACTCGTTACTTTGCACCGTATTAATTTTTTTTTCTCTCTCTGTTTATAGACTTAACAAAATTTCGGTGTTAAACTCAAATGGCTGTTGCTTCAACTGCACTGAATAGCTGCTTACCGCGATATAGTTCGCGATGTCGGCGCTGTTATCGTTTTCGTCCCGCAAAACAGGGACAAAAGTGAACAGAATATCTTTCAATGGACGAAAATGAAACAATTGTGAACCGCGTATGCGCGAATTTATGTTTTTCAAGGCTGCCACGAAATTGACCATTTCCGTTCCACAAATCATGACTTTTCATGCATGTATTTAAAAATCCTTTTCGTAAAGTGTATCTTTGAAGATCTGTACCAAGAGCCTTTGAAAAAATATTGTCAGACGCATCGCTATTTATTATTTTCCACACACAATTTCTGGCTTCGTGATACTGTTATTGTTAAGTAGTACATGAAAAGTGCAACTTAAAATGAGTTCTCACTACGTCTGCTAAGAATTAGTAAATTTATTTGACAGATTTGAATGAGCTCCAAAGCTACTTGTGCGATTCTTTTGACTTCGGCCAGTTATTGATGAACTACATTAATAATGCGAAAACGTAAATAATTTTAACGCAAATACTCTTTTTCGATATAAGATGAGGCTGAAGTATCTCAGAATAAAGCTGCAGCTTTAATTTCATCAATAGCTAACGAGAAAACGAATAGGATGGCTTCAAGTTTCTATACAATTAAGCTCTGTAACTATCGATATATCGTTTTAATGACTTGTTATTCAAGTGATTAGTATTCGAGCTTAAGTGATTCGATACATATATCTTAGTCTATAGGAAGATCGAATACGGTATCAATCAGCTCGTTCCTTTACGTGAGATATATCAATGAAAATAAGGCCAAGTATGATTCGCACGGGAATAAATGTTGGTGAGTTGCTAGAACCAACGTTTCTGCCAGGAAAATAACAATAGTTGGATGTACCAACCAATTTGTTGGGTCAACCAACTTATTAATTCGTTCAAACATCTCGTGGGTTCGTTCGGCTGTTAGCTTTCTGGCGGTAAAGTTAATTTTGGCAATGATTTTTCTCCGTGCAGCAAACAGGTGAATTAGTTATCGCACAAAAAGGTTATCGCACACGTCAGTGATATAGTTTCTGCTATTGAGATTAGCTTTGTGATTACTTCTATGATTGCTTCTACTTGCCTTTCCTGTTTCGGTAATTATACAACATTTTGTATGTTTGGCTTACATCCGTTCGTCTATCTTCCGCGGTCTCCCTCTAGTGCAGCTTTGTAGCACTTCCGAAATTAGCTCCATTAATCCTTGACACGAGAGTCGATTGCTCCACCTCTTATGGCAACAGTTTCACCATAAGCGAGATTCATTAGAGGCTTCTGGTACGTTCTGAATTTTCGACGGTATCCCGATGCAGCATGACGCTGCAATCGGTGTAAGATTTCCATTTGTGACATTTGCCGGTGCATGTCCAATTATCTCGCTCAGAGTAATTACCATATGCGGTGCAGCCTGAGCGCAACGAGAGAGTTCCCGAGTGGATGAAACTCCAGGTATATCCCACACTGGGATTTATTACAGTGGCGCCTAGAAATGCTCGGAGAAGGTACGTACGTGTAAATATATAAGTCAAGTTCAACAACCGAGATCAGTAGAGTGAGGACGCTTCCAGAGAAGCAAAGAGCGAGCACCGGCGGATAGAGGTAAAGCATCGTCGTACATCCACCACCCAGCACTAATTCTACATGCATCGGATGAAATTACTCTAATTAGACGTTTGACTGGCGGCACGGTGGAGAGTATGTCACTTCTCTTTACATTAATATTGTATAAGAACGCATACGTAAACACGAAACTTTTTGCATTCTGTCAAAAGGGATTCAAAGCGATTAAAAAAACAAAAACAACAACAACAACAAATTTAATTATCAAAATGAATTAATAAAACGTGATGTAAAACGAGTGTGGATGTCAGAGAATGGAATTCGTCAAAAGCACTAACCCATTTCAACTATTGCATCACCAGCGAAAAGGATGAAAAAGGGCATAACGCAGGTAGAATTAGATATTTTAATTAATTTCACACCCCGGCTACGGATTTATATTCACGCTAGTATGCTCATGATACGTATATCGTACTCGTTCTATCTCGTTTCTCGCATCGCTTACCGTCCAAGAGAGCGAGAAAGATAGTTTTTGCGGGCTAATCTACACTCGAATTACATAAACTACCTCGCGGCAGTGGGTTACGGCCCTGGCAGTAGATACGGTCGTTTGGGTGTTATCCAGCTCTCGGACATCCAATGTCTTCACTCGCTCGGGCTTTCATCTGAATC